>SNQJ01S0203440.1:0-16665 GCA_010110895.2 Picea sitchensis
TCTCCATTTCTAGATTAATTTCCTTCATGCAATTTCCCATTCCTAGATTAATTTCATTTACGCAACTAGATTAATTCAATTCCAAGTCGTGTGTTAGATTAATGATTAAATTCTAGTCGTGTGTTAGATTAATGATTCAATTTCAGTTGTAGCTTAAACATTAGATTAGATTAGTCTTGCTTCAATCTTGCATATACTTTGTGTGTGCTTCGTCAGTTTACGAACCCTGAGTTGACAAATTAGATAGTTGGGAAAGTACTACAACTCAATTAATACAACATTAGTTCGGCCCAATATAACGACTATCGTTCCCTTGACACGATTGTTGTTCCTTTTGTTATTCATTTGAACGGAACGATTGTTGTTCCTTTTGTCATGATTGTTGTTCCTTTTGTTGTTCATTTGAACGGAACGATTGTTGTTTCTTTTGTTACGATTGTTGTTCCTTTGCACGGGTTGCATCTTTGGAGGACGGGTATTGAAAATGGAAGGTAAGAACCTACATAGGCAACAAGTAAAACGCTTGTGTCAGTGCCTACCTTTGGATGATGCATAGAGGTTATATTTTAGGACATCTTTAGAGCCCAACACATGGATGGATGGGAATTGTCCTATTTCACTTCATCTACAACTGCAAAACATGGAAGGGATAAAAGATTCTTTAGGATGGCACAAATCCCAAGGTAAATGATGATGTGGAATACTAATTTTTGTCATTTTATAAAAATGACCTTTTTGCAATAGTTTGGTCTTGAAGGATTTACTTTGGCTTGTAAAAAATTGTAATTAAAGGGTCCAATAAAATCTAATTTGATTCCCTTTGGATAAGATCTCTTTTTGATAAGTTTACTTTTTTATTAAAAGAAAAAACACTTTAAGGATTGGTCCACTTGTCACTTTTCCAAAGGTGACAAGTGTCTTGTGACCTAACCCTAAGCCTTCACCTCTTATTTATAAATAAGAGGGATGGCATTGTTAAAAAAGGGAGGATGAATATAGTACCAAAGTTCTGCTGAAATTTTCCAAAGCTCTTTGTGTGTGTGATACTTGTTAAATTTTAGTTGTTGGGCATGTCACTAGTGGGTTAAGGGTTGAGGGGTAGTAGTAAGTACTTGTTATGTTAGTTATCTCCATTAGGGATTGGTTAGCTAGGTGTTTGTTGTTTCTTCCTTGGGTTTAACTTACTTGCTTTCATTTACTAATAGTTGTGTTTAACTTATTTGACTTGTTGTAGTGTATATTTCCTGAAGTATTCAAATTTTTTCATCCTTAGTTAGTGGTCGAGAGTCCTAGCGCCCCTTAGGACATCCCTTAAATAAGCCCCTTAACTGGTTGTTTATACTTGGTAAATCTCTGTTGTGATTTTTTGTTATTAACCTTGTTGTCCCAAATAGGAAAATTGACCATTTCGATCAATTTCTCCCCCCGAGATAGCCATCTTAGTTGGTTGTTATCTAAATTTTATGTGTAAATTTTTGTTTCATTTATTTCAGTTTTTTCATATAAAATCACTAAAATTTCATTGTTTTCCTGCAAGAATACAATCCGATCACCTATTATGCTTCTCTTAAGAGGTTTGGGACCATCTAAAGACTTGTTTGAGGTAAACAGGATAGAAAGACAATGAAGAAAAAACATCAAATCTGATTGGTAAATAAAACCATTCACACTCATTTTCACCTTGAATTCACTTGCACTCATTCTAATTGTTTTTGCACATCTACCCATGTCAAAATTCTTTGCTCGTGTAGATAGGTTGACTAGATTGCTTACAAGTTTCTGTTTATAAATCTGTTTTTCCCTTCGTAAATAATCATCATTGTTTTGTTAAGTAAACTTCCAATCCCCATACAGGGAATCAGTTGTAGATTTGATGCATATGGTGGCTTTGTCGCTTGCAAAGATCCTTAACCCATTCCCTTGGGTTGAATAGTATAATTTTTTACTTGTAATTAGATGATATTGTATTTCTTCATTGTATATTTTCTCGTATACTATTCTATATGTGGCTGCCCCTAAAGGGGCCACGCAAAATCAACAAGATAAAACATTCATAAAATCACAAAAAACACAAAAATAAAGCAGGGGTCCTCCCCATACACATTCAAAACAAAACCTATATTATTTATCTATATGCATACACATACTATTTAGTCATGACGTATATGTCACATACTTATTTCCTTATTTTTGTATTTAAAGATTTAGATAGATTTCAATTTATTCACCAGGAGAAATGCTTGAGAAAGCAAGACGTGGCCTCACCATATGGATGGCCTAGTCCTTTATTTCAAGCAATTTCAGTTTCATAGAATACTAATTATCAAAGCCATGGAGTCTTCATCACGAGCCCCTCAGAAGTTGTCTAGTTAATATAAATTGAGTTTTATTTCCTTAGTACCACATGGTCAAGGAGTTGAATAGATAAAATTGGTTGGGATACTACACTGCTTGGGTAAGCTCAGCTAAAACTCCCTTGGGGGGGTCCTACGCCTCTTTCTTTTCACAGGTATCCTTTTTCCATACAAGTGAATTTAAGAGCCTGAAAGCACGAGTGACGAGAAGTGGCTAATCCCTGCTTCTCTGAACTTCATGGGGCCCTCTTCAACCTAACCATCGTTGTCTACTAAGACTACTCTCCTTATACTGGTTGGAAAAGTTTCGATATAATAGGTGTTTTCCTGATCGGGATAACATTTAAAATGGTTTGGTAGCCAATGAATTTGTTAATAAACTGAAAAATTCAAAAATAAAATACATTTTAAATTAAAAACTTTTGTCATTCCACCCTTCATCCATGAACAAAAATTGCAGTTGTAAATACTCTCCTAAACATAGCTATAACATCTTGTAAAAATGTTTTCCATATTCATTTACAACCCACCTTTTGATTTGAAAAAATTTCGAGATCACTTCTTGGGTCACCCCGGGGAGTACCAAGCCATTCTAGGCTTGTTTCCCTGCCTTAAAATCTTTGAACAAAATGTTGTTCGGAATTTACATCCATCTAAAAAGATGTGGATATAGATTTTAAACTCACTTTTCACCCTTATTTTTCACTTTTTTCACTTGAGGCATCGAATGGTCTATTGTCCAGGACCCTGGTTTACCTCGAGCACCCATTTTGTTCCATTTTCCAAGGCTTTAAGGGAGCGAACAACTCACTATTCACTTTTTTTAGTTTGTTTTCCTAAAAATCAATGAACTTATTTTCATCCCATTGTCCATAATTTTCACCCCCCATGCCATTTTGGCCATCCAAGAAGCTAAGAGAGGACAACACCAAGGGTGAGTGGTCCTAAGAAAGACTTCTCATAAGTCTTTCACCTCTCCTTTTTCCCCTTATTTACCACCTTAGACGAAGGACCATTTGAGGTTCAGGTAGTCTCTACCTCGTGTCGAGCTATCAAAGAGGTTGTAACTGGCTTCACAGCCAGATAGGTTAGATCTGTCCCAATTGATGGATTTTTCTTATAACAACAGACATATAGCTTATTTAACATGTACACATGCCTCATTTCCAACATAACACACATCCAAACAATGTCCTCCCTCAGGAAAAACATGGATGGTTCTCTTCCCAACACTCCTCTCTTCATTTGCTTCCCAAAAACTTCTTGTAAAAATTGTCCCCCTTTTGCATACAAATTTCCTTCCTTTTCCCTTCCTTGATTGACTCTCACTCTTCCCAAAGTTGATTTTACTTCAACCCATGTTCTCCAATAACTATGGGATGTGACCATTCACACCCACCCTCTTACATGAGCTTAATGATTGGCCTTAGGCATACTCCATAGCAAAATAAAAGGTTTACACAATGATAACAATTTCAGGAATGTGGGTTGGATTGATAGCCATGAATAAAATCTTGTTTGGACCCATCTCTCTTATGGAATCATAGCCCCCATAATTTTCATCCCTCTCATATTGTATCCAACGATTACTACTTTTATTAATCATTTCAATGTTAAAAATAAACAATTCATCCCCTGACCATATTAATCAATACGAGCTCTTTTCCCCAAACATATCATCTTACCAGCCTAATTCACATGTATACAATTACATTACAATTTGTGGGGATTAAAATTAGGATTGTTACAGATGATGGATGCACAACGCTTGAGTTGGAAATTCTCCAGCACCTCCTGAACGACACAACGAGTGCCCTATTATGCAATAAGTTGCAGGAGTTTTCTGACTTTCTACTAGCCACAACCATGAAAATAATTCTCATGAACGTTTTAAACATGATCACAGGTGGAATATTCTACTGTCTCTTTGGATTCATGTTCACCTTTAGAAGGGGCAAAATAATTTCATCTTTGGTGCAAAATATATACTTTTGATAATAGATTTTGCATTGGAAAGTATAAAAGTTGGTGTCCATATAAAAATTCATCGGACACATGTACATTGCCTTATATTCTAAGGCCAACAAGCCAACCTGATGTGTTCTTAAAGGATGTGAGCTCCTTTGATTATTTTATTCTTTATAAAAAATCAGCATGAGAAATGGCTTTGAATTCCATGATGCAATTTACGTGAAAGGGATGCCTTAATTTTGTTTTTGACCTCTGATACAATATAATAAATATTTTTAATACATATGGCATGTATAGAACATGTGTTGGAATACATTAAACCAATGTCTAATATCATATAGTTTTTTGTTTGGTATTACTTTATTCCATCACTTGGCCATTTCCCATACTTGTCCATATTGACAACCCATTTTCTTAAGATGTACAATCTGCAAATTTCCCAAGCTCAACCAAATCCAAAGCTAGATAAATTTATTGCACCCATTCCCTCTTACCTTTTCTTAATATATTTTATATCTGTAGGAGTTTATTTTTTTTAAATTGTTTTCAATATCCATATTGGTTTTAGTGATGTTTTAGGTTGGTTCTTTTCTTCATCTTCTTTCAGTGTTGATTTCCCTCTTTCCTCTCCTCTGCTTCTTCCACCTGAAAAACGTGTTTGGGATTTGTTGGTCCAGTTATCCTCTTCAGATATATAGATTTTATCTTGTAGTTTAAACCACATATATTTCTTGAATAACATTCATTTATCATTATAAATATCAAAATTTATCTTAGGGACTATGTTTTTGTCAAACACTTTTCCTCCCTCCAATATGAAAGGTCATTGTAGCAGTGTGGATGAATACTGTCACTACTTAAATATATCCTCTTCCTAGATAGAAGAAACCCACAAACACATAATATTTAACAAATCCATAGTTTCAGACATAGACATAGAGTGTAATATCCCTAGGCCGAGCCCACTTGTAATGTAAATGAAAATGTACTTAAGTTGGTGAGCTATTTGATATCATTTTTGTATGCACCTTTCATGGAATAGTGCATGCATGTACTGCACTATAAAATGAGGAAGTGTTCACATTCCAGGATACCATGCGCAGCAATTTAAGTGCGTGTGATTTTGAGGCCAGGGAGCCTTTGGGTATATGTTGTGTTTTATAGGCCGGTGAGCTAGTTTTGTGATTATTAAGCCGGAGAGCCTAGATGTTAAAGGCCAGTGTGCCTACTTTTGTATATGTCTCAGCATTGATATAAAATACATCGTTGCGCGTAGACCGACCACGATAAAAGAGTATGGGGGATTAAACTCCACTAGTTAGGGAAAGGGTGGGGACTAAAAGTTAAGGAAAAGGGGATAAGCTAGGGAGCCTAAGCCAAAAAGGAATATTATATTAATATTTCTTAAAGTATAAAGTATGGATAATTATTTTATCCCAAGTTCTAAAGATGGGGACAAGTGGACCAAAGTTGTTGCCAACATGACAAGTGTCAATTTGGGGACATGCATATATATTGTTTGGACTTAGTTCATTTCCCATCATTCTCTTTCATCATTCAGTCATCCGGTCAATCATCCATGAGCATTCACACACTCATTTGAGCTATCCTTTGTACCTTCATGTCACTATACCTAAGCTTGTATCTGTATCCATACATGTTTGTGTAGCTGGTTAGCGTGGGAGATGGACTGAAGAAGTGGGTTGTCAAGCCCGTCGGATATTGAAGAGGCGATTGTCAGGCCCGTGATAAATTTCTCTCTGGGTGAGAGAATTGATGAGAATTGATTTCCTAAAGGTGCTAAACTGCAGCTACAGGACTTTCAGACTTCATGTTCGGCCTGTTGTTGAAGCCCAGAAAGGAAGTGGGGCAATCGAAGGACTATTGAGTAGAGAAGGGGCACACTTCCTGGGGTGGGATAGGCATGTGGGGAATGAGGGACAGTAGGATGTTAGTTTGATTGGACACCTGTGACAGAGTCTTTCCTTTTGTCTATGAGCCATTATCTTGGTTAGGAATCCCTTTACCCAGGTGGAGTTTAGTCCCAACACGGGGGTGACTCACTACTGAGAGTAATGAGAAGGGTGGTCTAAGGCTGGGAGGTTCGTGGAAGTTCTGCACACTTTTGGTGATATTCTTACCAAGATAAGTGTCAAATGTGTGATAAATTTACATGTTGCATTATTATTTACTTGTTCATTTTTATGGGTTTATCCTATGTGTGCTTATAACTGTTTATCCTATGTGTTTATCCTATGGGTTTATCCTATGTGTGCTTATAACTGAATCTGATTTTATTTGGAGTTCGGTAATCAATGCAGAGTCACCAGGTTCCATCTTTCTTCTGTACCAGCATGATTGGGATCCTGCAAGGTGATGAGATGGGATGGATGTTCCCTTTATGGAGAATTTCTTGGATATGTCGCTTGATCTCCTCATTCTTTAACAAAGAGTGGCAATAGACTAGCCCAGTGGGCAGCGGTGCGTCGGGGGTCAAATCGATGGGGTGCTTGACCTGTCAGTGCAAAGGTACCATGATAGGTGAGGAGAAGATATGAGTATTATTCCACGACCTTATCTACTTGCTTTTGCTGTGTGGAGAGGTCGGCCGCAAAGTCCCTAGATGTGGTTGTGATATTTCGCTCATTCTGAGAGCGAATCATGAAGAAGACAAACTTCCCCATCTGAGAGATGGCCTTCTTGCATTGCTTAGCAGAGATCAAGGAAATAGCACTAGGTGGGACCGCCTCAAGTATCCTATACAATTTCTTGTTCAAAGTAATAATAACACTATGAGGCCTAGACTCATATACAACATGACGTTTCCATAAATAAGGTTGGCCCAAAATAACATCACAAACTTTGAGAGGAGAAACATCACACAATACCTCATCTTTGAAGGGCTTGATGTCGTACGA
The DNA here is from genome assembly GCA_010110895.2 of Picea sitchensis. Taxonomy (NCBI): domain Eukaryota; kingdom Viridiplantae; phylum Streptophyta; class Pinopsida; order Pinales; family Pinaceae; genus Picea; species Picea sitchensis. The sequence goes on from SNQJ01S0203440.1 coordinate 7,244, forward strand.
CAGTTGGCACTGTTGGCTGACCTGGAGATCGCTTCCTTGGCGAAACCATCCAATGGTGTAGGGTTGTGGGTGTGGTGTTGTCGGAAGGGCCATCCACTTGATGATCTCTGGTGAGATGAGGTTCTTTTGGCTACCGCTATCAACGATGAAGTGCAGCAGGGTGCCTTTTACCCACACTTGTGAATGGAAGAGGCGCTCTCCTTCTTCTGGCTCGTCTGATTCACCAAGATGGAGCTTGGTGGTAGCAACGGTGGCACTAGGTTCTGTGTCAATGATCTGTCTTCCCATTTCTAGTTATGACTCGGAGTCAAAACCCACATCTCATTCAGAGGGTTTTACTTTGGCCACCAGCGAATTCTTTGAGTGGCAGTAAACAGTGTTATACCAAGGGATCTTATGGAAGCTGCACCACTTCCCGGTATCTTTCTTTGTCTTTCTGGTTTCCTTCTTTTCTTGTGGCTTGGAATGGTTTTCCTGATACTGTCCATATTTTCTTTGTCCTTTGTTCCGTGGGTTGGGGCTACCCTTTCCTGGATTTTGTTGTGAGGGGTTCCCAAGCCCAAATTATCGCATCGTTTGTTTGAGCTTCTGCTCTATTTTGACGGCATATCGGTAGGTCGTACCCAAGGATCAGATGTAAATAAATTCCATTTTGGTATGGATTTATCTATGCAGAGAACTGCGATACTTGAGCACCATATTTCCCTCTAAATCTTTAATACCTAGCTTGGTGCGCAAGGTATGGAAGATATTTGTGAAATCTGGCACTGCTTGGTCTCTTTCTTGCCACAGTGTGGTCCATTTGGTATACAAGTCGTCATAACTTCTGAGAGGGTAGTATTGTTCCTTAATCACATCCCTGAAGGATTCCCAGGTGGCCGTGAATGTAAATAATGAGGGTTCCTCTATTTCCTTTTGCTCACAGAAAGTTTCCCAGCAATCTTTGACATGGGGAATGGCTTTGAGGAGCACAAAAGTAATCTTTCTTCTATTCAAAAAGTTATGGATAGAAAAATACATTTCTAGTAGATTCAACCACTTTTCTATGGCATCTGCATCTATCTAACCTTCAAATATAGGAATATCGAAGTTTATTTGTACCTTGAAGGAGGTGGCACCTCCACTCGAAGAAGACGCGTTGCCTGTTGGTAGCCGCCAAAGGATTTGCGCGAAACTATCCATCATCGTGTTCCTCTATTGCATGAGGGCTTCCTCAAGCAACATTTTGAAAGGATCTCATGTCCTGTCATCTTTCTTTTCTCCTGCTGTAAGAGGTCGCTTGGGCGTGCGAGATATTTTCTCCTCAAGAGAAACATGCTTGAGACCCAACTCTTTGTACTCTGACCTCGGTGGGGACATGAATTAAGACGACAAGGAGCAAACCACTATGATACCACTGATCCGTATTTTATGAGTAGAACGAAATGAATACATATTATTAACGGGTTCTTAATACAAAATAACAGAGATACAGTAAAACTGGTTTTCTATCCAATAAGAAAATAAGTTGAAACTGTAAAATGCAACGGAAAACAAGCTTGATGGAATCGTAGCAGCTTATCTATGAGAAGAGATGTGACGATTGTGCTCATTCACAAGAATATGGTTACAATGAGGCTCTCAAGGCCTTTTTACAATAAACAAGAATGTCAAAAACCCTAGACATCCAAAAACCTAACCCTAGGAGATGTAGCGCCAAAAGTCATGTGGGCCCCGTTTGGGTAAGTCAGTACATCAACTTCCCGGGGTCGTAACTTTTGCATACGATCTCTGTTTGGCGCGCTCAATACCTTGTTAGAAATATCTATCCGAGGAATACAAATTTTGTGTGAGAAACATTAAAGAAACTTCCATTTTGCTCCCTATTTTCCCAAAAAACATCGTTTAGGGCCTCAAAACGGCTCCAGAAACTTCAGGACCCGAAAAACTGTTAAAAATAGTAAATTACCAAAATTGCCAGAAAAGTCTTTTGAGCCAGTTGGAAAAGGTGGGTGGCCATCGATATACACCTGGATCACACTCTAATCTTTTCATAGTGAGGTCTCCCTTGAGCACATTTATTTTGTTTCCAAGTGTCCTCCATCTCTAAGTAACCTCCAAGCATCTCTGTTATTCTCCACTAGCCATCTGGTGACCATTGATTCTCTCAAAATCCATCAAAACTGGAATTGGCAGTGAATCCTGTAGCGTTGAATGTATCAGCTAGTTCGTAGTGGATTTCGTAGCGAATTCCACAATGAATTCTGCAGCACCCAACTGTGTAGACCATTTCACAGCAGATTCCGCAACGAAGTTGCAACCCGACTGTGGAGATCATTTCGCAGCAGATTCTGCAATGAAGTTGCAGCTTTTGACTATGTAGATCATTTTGTAGCGCCAGGCACTACGAAATGTCCTGTAGTTGTATGATTTGTGTAGTTTGAGAAAAAAACACCCAAAAACCTTTGCCAAAGGTATATAATCCTATAGAAGCCTCCTAATAGGGTGTATGAGTGAAAATTCAGGTATAAGCATAATACTTTCCACCAAAACTTCAAAATGAAATGATAACCACTTTCAAAACTAAGATTATTTCAGCCACGTCACTTCACCTCCTGAGTCAGGTACTTCTTCTCGTTGCAGCTTGAGCTAACACATTGAAATGTTTTTTAGCTAATTCATCCTTGAAAGTATGTAACTCCAGCTTGAGATTTTTTATCTAATATTATAAATCCTTGTTCTTCCAGTATAGATTCCTAAGCTGCCTATGAAGGGGAAGAAATATCTTTGTTATGAACCTGGCTTTGTCAATGGTTTCCAAATACATATCCATCAGATCCTTTAACTTTTTCCTCTCAACCAATCCTTCTCCCTTCAAGTGAGCAATCTCCTTTCTAGCATCTCTAAGATGTCTAATGAGTCTTTGAAGTTAGGGTTGTCACGTGGAGTGGTTATGTCTATGACTTCAACATGTTTTTCAACAGTCTCAATTTTACCTTTATCCTTCCTCTTGACAGGAGCTTCTTTTGTGACCTGTTTTTTAGTAGTTTCCTCCTAGGATGATGACTTAGTGAAGGGCCTCCTAGTTTTAGTCTCAATTGCAGCAATTGATGAGGGGAAGAGTAACTTTCTTCCTTTTTCCGGTGGATTTAGCTGATGGAATTTCTGCCAATTCTGGAGCTGGTTGGGGTGAAAATTCCCTTTGTGGAGAATGATGGGATCCCCCTTCTTCTTCTTGTTCCGTAAGAGACTTATCATCTTTAGCAATTTATTTTCCCTTCCTTTTTCTACTTGTCTCTATGTGAGAAGTGATATCATCTTGAGGAGGGCTCTGGACTTTGGATTGTGGAGTAGGAGCAACATTCAATTGCAAATTTGGAGAGGCAATGAACTGCTCCCAAGATATGTTTCTCTTGTTCAAATCCTCCATCAAAAGCATACTAATCAACCCTAAGTGAAAGAAATGTGTGTTCATAGCCTTGGACTTGGCTTGGCCCTTGTCAGCCATTTTCCCAATACTCCTAAACAAATAGAAAGGGAGGTTCATGAGGTCTTTTCCTGTGAAGTGCAAAAAAATTCTAATGTGGTATTGGTAAATCATATTGAACCTTCCCTAACAGATGAAATATCTTTGGATCACCCTTATAATCTTGTCAAATCCCTCAACCAAGTGGATCCTAGGCACTCCCTTTGATATGTTATCTCCCTGACATTCTGGTTTAAGGAACTCTTTAGAGAAGGCTGCATTTAAATTCATGGATTTAAACCATCTTTCACCATTGTTGGGTATATCAGTAGTTGTTGCAATGGTTTCTTTAGATACCTCCAGTTCAAGGGTTCCCACCTTGGTTTTGGTGCCATCAAAATTCAAGGAAAACTCTCTGGCTACCTCAGGGTGCCCCTTTGCATTTTCTGATAGAAATTGAAACATCCAACTCTCTGGAAGACCTCTCTGATCAGAGGTTGAGCAAAAAATAGTTGCATGTCCTAGGGTTCGTTCCTAACTATGCCCCCACCCTTGTTAGTGTTCTTCTATTGTGGTGTATCCATTTTTTGTTATAGGAGGAAAAATAAGACAACAATATGAGAGATGTGAGAGGCCAAACAAAGGACAAAGGTCTTAGGGTTTGGAATGGTGGTCTTTTTTAAATCTGGTTTCTTTTAAGGCTTTAGAGTCTTTCTTCCTATTTGACTTTTGAGATTATGAAAGGGCAGTTGATGGTTAAGAAATGGAAGAAATCCCTTCAGGAAAAACAGATATGCAAGTAGAAAACAACTGCAAAAGATTTAAGATAACCCTTCACCGTCATTTGCAAGATCGTCCAACTTTAACAACAAGGCTATTTCAATTTCCATCATAGACACACTTTAGAATTGAGATAAAAATAGATATTTTTAAAGGTAATCAGGTGCTACAGGTTGTGTGGTATGAGTATAACAGTGTTGAGTTGATGGACAGGTTTGCAACACTAAAACAGGGGATCCGCAACAAAATTTGAAGTAGAATCCGCAGTACAAACAACAAAAACCAAGAAAAAGATAAGCACGGTGACTTTGACAACAAGGGTTGCTCAATCTTAGTAAAAGAGGTTAAAAACACTGGAGTTGGCTAAGAATTTGTGAAAACAAAGGTAAAGGGGGCAAGTTGGTAATGTGGATCATCAATTCGCAGTGCCCATGAGGGGAAACACAAGCACATCCTTAATATGATCTTCAACATAGCTTAAAAAACTCAAGGAGTACCTAGAGATTGTGGCTTAACAGTATATATGTTTCAGATTGTATGAGACCGCCTGCAACAGCTCTAACCTCCAATTCACCTTCGCTAGCTAGTTGGCAGCAAATTCTGTGGCGCCTATCTGAACTTAGTAGTTTCTGCAGCGCCAAGCTAGGAGCAATTTTGAAATATTTGAGAAAATAGTTAAACAACCTTAAATGACTAAATCCCAAATTATTTCCTTTAAATCATGAATGCTGAAAACAAGGAGATCGACTGACACAAGCCTCATAAGTGCAATAATGGAAATGAGGGAATATGTACTTAATATGCACTACGAAATGTCCTGATGAGATGGAAGCATACTAAAACAAGTTTGATTTGACCTTATAATGGGTAGAAGGACAAAGTGGAGTGGTTTAAGCGCATAGTGGAAGTGGTGACATGTCAGGGTAGTAGTGGCATAAGGAAGATGGTGATGGTTCTCTAATCTTATGATGAGATGAAAATGTAAACCAAAAGTAGGGGCCAACATCAACCTTAATTTATTTGTGCTAAGACCTAAGAAGACCATAAGGAGGAGATCAAAATTAAAACTTAAAAAAGACTAAGGATAAAAAATTAAAAATCTAAGGATGAATTGACCCACGACAACTTCATGTGACCCTTAACAACTTCATGTGATAATAGGTTGGTCTTTGACTGTTCCAGATCTTATCCACGATGGCTGAGTTGTTCTGGATTTTGAAAGTTTCTTTTGTCTTTTCATTCTTCTTTTTGAGCTTGATAACTTTCAATTCCAACATATCACATATTTCTTCCTTTTTAGTCAACTTGATTTTCAAGTTCTCTTCTATTTTCTTAGCTTCTTCAAGTTGAGTCTTTAGACTGATGACTATTTATTCTATATCATCCAAGAATTCTGTCCATTTATTGATTTTTTCATATGTCTTCAACTCTTCTATTTCTTTTGTTAGATAAACAACTTCAGTCTTCAATATTTTGATTTCTTCCTTGTTTTCTAGCTAAATCCTTTTGAGGTTGATGACTTACAATTCCAGCGTGTGGCACGATTCTTCCTTTTTAGTCAATTGGCTCTTCAGGGTTTCTTCACTTTCCTTATCTTCTTCAAGTTAAGTCTTTATACTATTGACCATTTCTTTTGTTTCTTCTAATTCTTTTGTGCATTTATTGAGTTTGTCATATGCCTTCAACTCGTTCATTTCTTTTATTAGATCAACAACTTCAGTCCTTAATCTCTTGATCTCTTCTACTTTATCTTCTAGATGAATCTTTTTTTCATTCTCTTCATGGTTTTTAGATTGATCTAATTATTGTAGTAGAAACATATATATATTTTTTAATTTTCTCTAACTCTTCTAGAGTGCACATAGTTGTGTATTCGAGATTTTCAACAGCCTCCACAACAACTTCAATATATATACCATTTCCTGGTTCCATACAAATCTCTTCTAATGCAGCTATAACATCAGTCTTAAGATTCAATATTTTTTCTTCAGTGATTACTGAGGTATGAATCAATTCGTTGATGGACTTGTCTTATTCATTGATGACTATGGATTGCATCAATTCCTTGTTTGAGTTTTCTTCTTCTTTGAAGACTGGGGATTGCATCAATTCCTTGTTTCAGTTGTCTTATTTTTCTGTGTTTTGTACTTTACTCTAATAAGAACTCTCTATTTGGAGCCATAATATTTTAGCAGAGGTGCAATGTCTCATATTTTCTTTGATTTGATCTGACAATCCATTCTTGATTGCTTTTAATGCCATTGAATTGTTTATCTTCGCTTCTTTTGTAGTTTTGGATTTTTTCATTTAGGTAGTTAAGTACCAAGGCTTACTTACTACTCAGACCCAAACTCTAGATCCTCTTGAATTTACATACATTTTCATGCATTCGCTCCATGAAGAGTAGTTTGTTCCATCAAATAAAGGATATTCATTTGTGGAGAGAGCCATTTGTTCATCCCTCTGTGTGTTTAGTAGGATCTTCCTTCCAATGATTAGACTGTTTTTCCTTAAAGAGACCTTAATCTAATACCAATTTTTCTCTTCAAAACAATTGAGTGGTTAAACTGTAGTGAAGGAACCTTCTCTAATACCGATCATTGAAACACACACTAACACTGAGAGGGGGGCTGAATCAGTGTCTGGAACTTTTGGCTACTTTTCACACTTTCATAGATTAACTAAATTAATTGAATAAGATATATGCAATTCAATTAATTATTCATAAACATGGTTAACATAAACTATATGAAGTAAATAAAATATCATTCTTTTATTTATTTAACTTGAATGAATACAAATAAATCAATCCTTTAATATCTTCAGCTTCAACTAAATATGAGAGATCCAACTCTCTGATACAAGACCCAACATGTAGTTCTCATATCCAGCTAAGAAATGAGGAATCCAACCCTCATAAAAAGACCCTTCTTGTTGATCTCGGATCCAAATGAGATGTGAGGAATCTAATCCTCATGGCAAGACTCAGCTTGTAAACAGCCACCAACCTGATAGAACGAACTTGTATTCATTCCATTATATATATATCCACCAAGACACCTTCTTCCCTTCATATTCATTTACTTATATAGTCCTCCAAAGGGTGCCACTTTGAAACAATGTGTCATTTTGGAATGAAACATTCCACCCCTTCATTTAATTAACACAAATAGTAATTTGTATTAATCGATTTTCATACACCAATTTAGACAACGTTTTTCATATGAATATTCTAGAGTGATCGAAATGAATTTAAAATTCTACGACATGGGGTTTTTGCAGAACATGCCCAATTATTCGACATGAGTGAAATTTACTCAGAAAAAGTGTGAGGTGGCCGGTATAGGAAGTTATTTGAAGGAAACTTACCTAGATTTTCCTTTCATCGTCGGATTCCAAATCAAATTCAGTACATATTACCTTTTCATGAATGTCTAAATCAACCTCCATGTATCTCCTCTATTGGTGATCATTTAAACTCAACTTGTAAACATTTTACTTGATGGTTATATTAAAATTGGTTCCCTCTCAGCTACTAGTCACTAAAAATTTGACTTGGTCTCACCCTTTTTCCATATTTTCTTCCTCATTCGACCGACAAAAATATTTTTGGTCAACTCAACTAGGAGAAATTTTGAATTGATTATTTCAATTCTAGTCAACCCATCTTGCTTCATCCTCAACTTGACCTGTATTTAAGTTTGCTTCGACATCGACCTTTACATTACTTCTTTCTTGGACCAACTCGACTTGAAAGAAAACCGACTTGAGAAATTCGACTTTGGTCGTCTCAACTTGCTTTCACCCACTTGTATTTTCCGACTCAATTTTCTTTGACTTCGATCTTCGAGGTGATTTACTTCACTTCTACTTTGACCGACTCGATTTAGAAGAAAACCAACTTGTGCAATTCGACTTTGGTCGTCCCGACTTGTATTTCTCGACTCAATTTTCCTTAGACTTCGACCTTCGAGGTAATTTACTTCACTTCTACTCAGACCGGTCTTCGACTTCTTCGACTTCAACTTCTTCTACTTATCTAACTTCGACCTTCGAATTATTCGACCTTTGATTTCTATCTTTGATCTCTTTGACTTCAACCTTCGACTTTTTCAACTTCAACTTCTTGTTGAGATGTTTATACCAGACTTCTTGATATCTACTGCATTTTGTTTGACTTTGACCTTCAACTTTTTAAATTTCAACTTCTTGTTGAGATAGATAAACACATACAATTTAAATTTAAATTTCTCACTATATTAAAATTCAATATGTTTTTAGTTTTTATTAATTTATTTATATGCTTATAGCATCACATAAATAAAAGTATTCTTCTTATATCATTCAAGAAAAAGCTCATTAATTTGTATTTTTATATTATTGTGTTCTTCTTATGTCATTCCAAATGATAGGATATTAAATTGTGTTGCAGGCTATTTACCTCGATATTTTGAAAGGGCTGATTAGGTTGCATATGATACAATAGTTGAATATCATAAAATAAATTTATTATTAAATTGTATTGCAGGGTATTTACCTCGATATTTTGAAAGGGCTAATTAGGTTGCACATGATACAATAGTTGAATATCATAAAATAAATTTATTATGCCATATATTAAAGCATGTACAATGAAGAAATTCCCCTATTCAATGGGTTTTGTAATCCTTTGACCATATCAAACTCATTGATTGTATTTATTTAGTTGTATTCATCTCAACCAATTCCTTTCAAGGTTTCAATTTGTGTGTATGGAGCAGTGAAAATGTAACTTCTTTAGTTAGTAAAATAGAAAGCAAAGTTCATTGGAATTGTAATATATTTTACTCTTGAGTGAAATTGGGCTTCTCTATGTAATAATGTTGTTTTTTTTAATTAATAAATTAATTTTTATTTATTATATTAAAAATTTTGAAATTAGAATTGTGTATAATTAGAATTTGAAATTATACTTTTCTCTTTAATAATTTTTTTATTATTATTAATAGATTAATTCTAAAAAGAAATCTCTTGTTCAAGTGGTGGGCTCCACTTGGTTTGAATTACTATAAATCTTGCTTGAAGAATAAGCCCCACATGGACACCGTCTCCTGTGGATTCCAAACATTGAAGTTTCCGGACGCCATGAACTTCCATTGAAGTTGAAATGGCGATACGGAAATTGACAGCCACCCACTGGACCGACTGGTATATATCA
>SNQJ01S0203441.1:4282-16665 GCA_010110895.2 Picea sitchensis
TAGTTTCCAACAAGGTAATATTGTTCCTTTACCGCATCCACAAAAAAATCCCAAGTGGGCTCGACCCCATATATTCCAGACTCCTCTGTGGAACTCTACTCACAGTAAGTTTCCCACCAATGTTTGACATGGGGGAGAGCTTTAAGGAGTGAAAAGGTGATCTTTTCTCTGTTGGAAAAATTGTGAACAAAGAAATAACCTTCTAGCAGATTTAACCATTTGTGTAGGGCTTCTGCATCTATTTGTACTTCGAATAACGAAATATAAAAATTAACTTGTACCTTGAAATGAGAGGTGCCTCCAAAGTAGCCGTTTGATGCTATCGATAGGCGTTGAAGGATGTGGGAAAAATTCTCCATCATTTCGTCCCTCTGTCGCGTGAGAGCTTGCTCAAGCAACATATTGATAGAACCATCTGCTCTGTTGTTTTTCTTTTATTCCACGATTAAGGGTTTATTGGGTGTGCGAGAGAGATTTTACTCAAGAGAGACAAGCTCAAGACCCAACTTTCTATACTCAGACCTTGTTGAGGACATGCACTGAAAAATGATCAAGAGCAACCTGCTTTGATACCACTGATCCAGATTATTTTCGACACAAAATGAGAGCGAAGATAAAGCACAAAAATATACAAAGATATTGCAAGAGAGACAACAATATAACAGATATATATCGGAAATATAACAAGAGTCGCAGATATACAGTAATACACGATTTCTATTAATGAAATAAATGTACAAAGACTGTAAAAATATAGTGTGAAAGACTCGCTAAAATGGTGGCAGCTTATCTTTGAGAAGATATGTGACGGCTACTCGCATCCTTGAGAAGATAATCATTCCAATGAGGCTCCAAAGGGCCTTTTTAATATAAGGAAAATCCAAAATCCTAACCCTGGAAGATGAAAATCCAAAAGGTTTGCGGGCCCCGATGGAGGTAGTTGATACGTCAACTTCTCGGGGGTGTAACTTTTGCATACGATCTCTGTTTGGGGTGCTAGATACACTGTTAGAAAGATCTATCTGAGGACTAAAGCTTTTGATGTGAGAAACATTGAATGAATAAAAATGTTCCTCCTCATTTTCCCAAAAAGCATCGTTTAGGGCCTCAAAACAACCCTAGAAGTTTGGGACCTGAAAAAAATGCTAAAAATAGTAAATTACCAAAATTGCCAGAAAATAGTTTTGATCAAGTTGGAAAAGGCGGGTGGCCACCGATATCCACCTGGATCAATCCTCTCTCCTTAGGAAGCAATGGTCTCTATTGCATTAAGTGCCTGGGGGAGAGGGAAGAACGTTTGTTGAATATGCATCTTGATGAGTTGCTTGCCTTGTTGGAGAAGTTGCGCTTCTTAGCTTGTTGAAGGTTGTCATGAACATGTGGCTGGAAGGGTTGGACCTTTTTAACCAGTCTGGCTACATGAGATGCTTGTGTGCGGAAGGAACCTTTACACTTTGTTGCAATCTTGTCGACCTGCTTCTGTTGGATAAAAGGTGTTTGGGCCTAGGCTGTAGTGGTTGCAATATCCTTCTGTACACCTTTTGAAATAATTGTGAAGAAGCTTAATTTTGTAGTATGAGATACTACCTTGCGACACTGTTTAGGTGGAACAATAGTCATAACTACTTCTTGTATTCTATAGAGATGACCCCCCAGAGAAACAATGACACTGCGAGGTCGAGACTCATAAACAACATGTCGTCTCCACAAATATGACTGGCCCAAGAGAACATCACATACATCCAGTGGGGAAACATCACATAATACCTCATCCTTAAAGGGTTGGATGTCATATGAAAATTGACACTGTTGGTTGAAACGAAGATCTCGTCCTTGGCGAAGCCACCCGATGTTGTATGGTTGTGGATGTGGTGTTGTCGACAATCCAAACTGTTTGACGTTATCTGCTGAGATGAGGTTCTTCTGGCTTCCGCTATCAACAATAAAATGCAGTGGGGTCCCCTTCACCCAGATCTGTGAATGAAAAAGGAAATCCCCTTCTTCAGGATCTGTTGGTTCTTCTGGTTGAATTGTTGTGGTCGCGACAATAGTTGTGGGGTCTGCGTCGATGATCTGTCTTTTACCAGTATTTTCAGAATCAGATTCAGAATTAGGGTTCTGCTCCTTGTCTTTGATCTCGGCCACCAATCACTGTTTTGAGCGACATTCATCGGTGTTGTGCTAGGGGCTTTTGTGGAAATCACACCATTTTTCGGTGTCCTTCTTTGTCTTCCCGTGACCCTTCTTTTCCAGTGGCTTAGACTAGTTTTTAGGAAGCTATTTGTTAGGGCCGTCTTTCTCATATTTTGGTTGTTGCGGATTCGCATATCCAAACTCCTGTTTTTTCTGGTGCTTAAACTTCTGCTCGATTTTAACAACATATAGATAAGCAGAACCGAGTGATGAGATGTCCATAAAATCCATTTCAGTTTGGATGTATCTGTGTAGAGCCCCACAATATTTTATAACCAAATGTCGTTTAGAGTCTTTGATACCCAGCTTGGTGCACAAGGTATGGAAGGTATTGGTGAACTTTGGAATTGCTTGGCACCTCTCTTTCCATAGTGTGGTCCATCTCATTTATTGGTCCTCATAGTTTCCAACAGGGTAATACTGTTCCTTTACCGCATCCACAAAAAAATCACAAGTGGGCTCGACCCCACTATATTCCAGACTCCTCTATGGAACTCTGCTCCTAGTAAGTTTCCCACCCATGTTTGACATGGAAGAGAGCTTTAAGAAGTGCGAAGGTGATCTTTTCTCTGTCGAAAAAATTGTGAATAGAGAAATAACCTTCTAGCATATTTAACCATTTTTCTATGGCTTCTGCATCTATCTATCCTTCAAATACAGGAATATCAAAATTAACTTGTACCTTGAAAGGAGAGGTGCCTCTAAAGTGGTCATTTGATGAAGATGTGCCTTATGCTATCGACAGGTGTTGAAGGATGTGGGAAAAATTCTCCATCATTTCGTCCCTCTGTCGTGTAAGAGCTTGCTCAAGTAATAGATTGATAGAATCGTCTGCTCTGTCGTTTTTCTTTTCTTCCACCATTAAGGGTTTCTTGGGTGTGCGAGAGCGATTGTACTCAAGAGAGACAAGCTCGAGACCCAACTTTTTATACTCGGACCTCATCGGGGAAATGCACTGAAAAACGATCAAGAGCAGCCTGTTCTGATACCATTGATCTGAATTGTTTTCGACATGAAATGCGAGCAAAGATAAAGCACAAAAATATATAGAGATATTGCAAGAGAGACAACAATATAACAAAGATATATCGGAAATATAAGAAGAGTCACATATACACAGTAATACACGATTTCTATTAATGAAATAAATGTACAGAGACTACAAAATATAGAGTGAAAGACTCACTAGAATGGTGACAACTTATCTCTGAGAAGAGATGTGACGGCTACTTGCATCCATGAGAAGATGATCATTCCAATGAGGCTCTAAAGGGCCTTTTTAACATAAGGAAAATCCAAAACCCTAACCCCGGAAGATGAAAAACCAAAAGGTTTATCGACCTCGATGGAAGCAGTTGATACGTCAACTTCTCTATGTTTGGGGCGATCGATACATTGTTAGAAAAACATATCCGAGGAATACAACTTTTGATGTGAGCAAAGAATAGGAACAACTATGTTCCTCCTCGTTTTCCCAAACAACGTCGTTTAGGGCCTCAAAACGGCCCCGAAAAAACTGCTAAAAATAGTAAATTACCAAAATTGCCAGAAAATGGTTTTGAGCCAATTGGAAAAGGTGGGTGGCCACCGATATCCACCTAGATCAATCCTCCATCCTTAGGAAGCAATTCTCTCCATTGCTTTGAGTTCCCGGGGGATAGGGAAGACCATTTGTTGAATCTGCATTTTGATGAGCTGCTTGCCTTGTTGGAGAAGTTGCACTACTTATCTTGTTGAAGGTTGTCATGAACATGTGGCTGGAAGGGTTGGACCTTTTTAACCAGCAAGGCTACACGAGATGCTTGTGTGCAGAAGGAACCTTTACACTTTGCATCAATCTTGTCGACCTGCTTCTGTTGGATAGAAGGTGCTTGGGTCGAGGCTGTAGTGGTTGCAGTATCCTTCTGTTCACCTTTTGAACAAATTATGAAGAAGCTTAATTTTGTAGTATGGGATACTACCTTGCGACACTTTTTAGGTGGAAGAATAGTCGGAACTACTTCTGGAATTCTATAGAGATGAACCCCCAGAGAAACAATGACACTGTGGGGTTGAGACTTATAAACAACATGGTGTCTCCACATATATGGCTCGCCCAAGAGAACATCAAAGAAATCAAGTGGGGAAACATCACATAATACCTCATTCTTGAAGGGTTGGATGTCGTATGACAATCAACACTATTGGCTGACATGAAGATCTCATCCCTAGCAAAGCCACCCGATGTTGTATGGCCGCGGGTGTGGTGTTGTCGACAATCCCAACTGTTCGATGACCTTTGCTGAGATGAGGTTCTTCTAGCTTCCGCTATTAACAATAAAATGCACTGGGGTCCCCTTCACCCACATCTGTGAATGAAAAAGGTGCTCCCCCTCTTTCGGATTTGTTGGTTCTTCTGGTTGAATTGTTGCGGTCGCGACAATATAGTGGGGTCTGCTTGAATGATCTGTCTTTTACCAGTGTTTTCAAAATCAGATTCTAAATTAGGGTTCAACTCATTGTCTTTGATCTCGACCACCAATGACTATTTTGAGCGACATTCATTGGTGTTGTGGCAGGGGATTTTTTGGAAATCACACCATTTTTTGGTGTCCTTCTTTGTCTTCCCGTGACCCTTCTTTTCCTATGGCTTAGACTGGTTTTCAGGAACCTGTTTGTTAGGGCAGTCTTTCTCATACTTTGGTTGTTGCATATTTGCAGATCCGAACTTCCATTTGTTCTGGTGCTTAAACTTCTGCTCGATTTTAACAACATATCAATAAGCATAACCGAGTGATGAGATGTCCAAAAAACCCATTTCAGTTTGGATGTATCTATGTAGAGCCCCACGGTATTTTAGAACCAAATGTCGTTCAGATTCCTTGATACCCAGCTTGGTGTGCAATGTATGGAAGGTATTGGTGAACTCCAGAACTGCTTGGCCCCTCTCTTTCCGTAGTTTTGTCCATCTCATGTATTGGTCCTCATAGTCTCCAACAAGGTAATACTATTCCTTTATTGCATCCACAAAAAAAATCCCAAGTGGGCTTGACCCCATATATTCCAGACTCCTCTGTGGAACTCTTCTCCCAGTAAGTTTCCCACCTATGTTTGACATGGGGGAAAGATTTAAGGAGTGCGAAGGTGATCTTTTCTCTGTAGGAAAAATTGTGAACAAAGAAATAACCTTCTAGTAGATTTAACCATTTGTCTAGGGATTCTGCATCTATCTGTCCTTCAAATACAGGAATATCAAAATTAAATTGTACCTTGAAAGGAGAGATGCCTCCAAAGTGGTCGCTTAATGAAGATGCACTTGATGCTATCGACATGCATTGAAGGATGTGGGAAAAATTCTCCATCATTTCGTCCCTCTGTCACTTGAGAGCTTGCTAAAGCAACAGATTGATAAAATTATCTGCTTTGTCATTTTTTTTATCTTCTGCCATTAAGGATTTTTTGGGTGTGCAAAAGCGATTGTACTCAAGAGAGACAAGCTCGAGACACAACTTTCTATACTCAGGCCTCATTAGGGACATGCACTGAAAAACGATCAAGAGCAGCTTTCTCTGATACCATTGATCAAGATTATTTTCGACACAAAATGAGAGCGGAGATAAAGAATAGAAATATACAGAGATATTGCAAGAGAGACAACAATACAACAGAGATATATTAGAAATATAAAAAGAGTCATAGATATACAATAATACACGATTTCTATTAATGAAATAAATGTACAGAGACTATAAAAATACAGAGTGAAAGACTCGCCATAATGGTGGCAACTTATCTCTGAGAAGATATGTGATGGCTACTCGCATCCGTGAGAAGATGATCATTCCAATGAGGCTCTAAAGGGCCTTTTCAACATAAGGAAAATCCAAAACCCTAACCACAAAAGATGAAAAGCCAAAAGGTTTGCGGGCCCCGATGGAGGTAGTTGATACGCCAACTTCCCGGGGGCATAACTTTTGCATACAATCTCTGTTTGGGGCGCTCGATACACCATTAAAAAGATATAGCCGAGGACTACAAATTTTGACGTGAGGAACATTGAAGAATGGATAATGTTGTTTCTCGTTTTCCCAAAAAACATCGTTTAGTGCCTCAAAATGGCCCCAGAAGTTTACGACCCGAAAAAACTGCTAAAAATAGTAAATTACCAAAATTGTCAGAAAACGGTTTTGAGCCAGTTGGGAAAGGTGGGTGGCCACCGATATCCACCTAGATCAATCCTCCCTCCTTAGGAAGCAATGGTCTCCATTGCGTTGAGTGCCTGGGGGAGATGGAAGAGCGTTTGCTGAATCTGCATGTTGATGATCTGCTTGCCTTGTTGGAGAAGTTGTGTTGCTTAAATTGTTGAAGGTTGTCATGAACATGTGGTTGGAAGGGTTGGACCTTTTTAACTAGTTTGGCTACATGAGATGCTTGTGTGCAGAATGAACCTTTACACTTTGTTGCAATCTTGTCGACCTGCTTCTGTTGGATAGAAGGTACTTGGGCCGAGGCTGTAGTGGTTGCAATATCCTTGTGTTCACCTTTTGAACAAATTGTAAAGAAGATAATTTTTGTAGTATGAGATACTAACTTGTGGAACTGTTTAGGTGGAACAATAGTCGGAAGTAATTCTTGTATTCTGTAGAGATGACCCCCTAGAGAAACAATGACACTGCGGGATCGAGACTCATAAACATCATGGCGGCTCTACATATATGGCTAGCCCAAGAGAACATCGCAGACATCCAGTGGGGAAACATCACATAAAACCTCATCCTTGAAGGGTTGGATGTCGTATGACAATCAACACTGCTGGGTGACAATAAGATCTTGTCCCTGGCGAAGCCACCCGATGTTGTATGGTTGCAGGTGTGGTGTTGTCAACAATCCCAATTGTTTGACGACCTTTGCTGAGATGAGGTTCTTCTGTCTTCCGATATCAACAATAAAATGCAGCGGGGTCCCCTTCACCCACATCTATGAATGAAAAAGGTGCTCCCCCTCTTCAGGATATATTGGTTCTTCTGGTTGAATTGCTGCAGTAGTGACAATAGCAGTGAGGTCTGCGTCGATGATCTGTCTTTTACCAGTATTTTCAGAATCAGATTCTGAATCAAGGTTCGGTTCCTTGTCTTTGATCATGGCCACCAATGACTGTTTTGAGCGACATTCATCGGTTTTGTGCGAGGGGATTTTGTGGAAATCACACCATTTTCTGGTTTCCTTCTTTTCCTTCCTGTGACCCTTCTTTTCTTGTGGCTTAGACTGATTTTCAGGAAGCTGTTTGTTAGGGCCATCTTTCTCATACTTTGGTTGTTGCATATTTGTAGATCCGAACTCCCGTTTGTTCTGGCGCTTAAACTTCTACTCGATTTTAACAACATATCGATAAGCAGAACCGAGTGATGAGATGTCTAGAAAATCCATTTCAGTTTGGATGTATATGTGTAGAGCCCCAAGGTATTTTAGAACCAAATGTCGTTCAGAGTCCTTGATACCTAGCTTGGTGCGCAAGGTATGGAAGGTATTGGTGAACTCCAGAACTGCTTGGCCTGTCTCTTGCCGCAGTTTGGCCCATCTCATGTATTGGTCCTCATAGTTTCCAAGATGGTAATATTGTTCATTTACCGCATCCACAAAAAAATCCCAAGTGGGCTCGGCCCCATATATTCCAGACTCCTCTTTGGAACTCTGCTCCCAATAATTTTTCCACCAATGTTTGACATGGGGGAGAAATTTAAGTTGTGCAAAGGTGATATTTTCTTTGTCAAAAAAATTGTGAACAGAGAAATAACCTTCTAGAAGATTTAACCATTTGTCTAGGGCTTCTGCATCTATCTGTCTTTCAAATACAGGAATATCAAAATTAACTTGTACTGTGAAAAGAGAGGTGCCTCCAAAGTGGCCACTTGATGAAGATGCGCCTGATTCTATGGGCAGGCGTTGAAGGATGTGGGAAAAATTCTCCATCATTTCATCCCTCTGTCGTGTGAGAGCTTGCTCAACAACAAATTGATAGAATCGTCTGCTCTAATACCACTTATCCAAATTATTTTCGACATTGCAAGAGAGAAAACAATATAACAGAGATATATCAAAAATATAACAAGAGTCACAGATATACAGTAATACACGATTTCTATTAATGAAATAAATTTACAGAGACTGTAAAAATATAGAATGAAAGACTCACTAGAATGGTGGAAGCTTATCTTTGAGAAGACATGTGATGGCTACTCGCATTAGTGAGAAGATGATCATTTCAATGAGGCTCTAAAGGGCCTTTTTAACATAAAGAAGATCCAAAACTCTAACCCCCGAAGATGAAAATCCAAAAGGTTTGCGGGCCCCGATGGAGGTAGTTGATACGTCAACTTCCCGGTGGCATAACGTTTGCATACGATCTTTGTTTGGGGCGCTCAATACACCGTTAGAAAGATCTATCCAAGGACTACAACTTTTGACGTTGACAACTTTGAATTAAAAATGATGTTGCTCCCCGTTTTCCCAAAAAACGTCGTTTAGGGCCTCAAAACGACCCCGTGAGTTTGGGACCCGAAAAAACAACTATAAATAGTAAATTACCAAAATTGCCAGAAAATGGTTTTGAGCCAGTTGGAAAAGGTGAGTGGCCACTGATATCCACCTGGATTAATCCTCCCTCCTTAGGAAGCAAGTGTCTCCATTGCGTTGAGTGCGCGGGGGAGAGGGAAGAGCATTTGTTGAATCTGCATCTTGATGAGCTACTTGCCTTGTTGGAGAAATTGCATTACTTAGCTTGTTGAAGGTTGTCATGAACATGTGGCTGGAAGGGTTGGAAATTTTTAACCAGTTTGGCTACATGAGATGCTTGTGTGCAGAAGGAACCTTTACACTTTTCTGCAATCTTGTCGACCTGCTTCAGTTGGATAGAAGGTGCTTGGGCCGAGGCTGTAGTGGTTATAGTATCCTTCTGTTCACCTTTTGAAAAAATTGTGAAGAATCTGAATTTTGTAGTATGAGATACTACCTTGCGACACTATTTAGGTGGAACAATAGTTAGAACTACTTGTGGTACTCTGTAGAGATGACCCCGCAAAGAAACAATGACACTACAGGGTCGAGACTCATAAACAACATGGCATCTCCACATATATGGCTAGCCCAAGAGAAAATCACAGACATCCAGTGGGGAAACATCACATAATACCTCATGCTTGAAGGGTTTGATGCTGTATGACAATCGACACTGTTGGATGACACGACGATCTCGTCCCTGGCGAAGCCACCCGATGTTGTATGGCTACAGGTGTGGTGTTGTCGACAATCCCAAATGTTTGATGACCTTTGCTGAGATGAGGTTATTCTGGCTTCCGCTATCAACAATACAATGCAGCGGGGTCCCCTTCACCCACATCTGTGAATGAAAAAGGCACTCCCCCTCTTCAGGATCTGTTGGCTCTTCTGGTTGAATTACTATGGTAGCGACAATAGCAGTGGGGTTTGCGTCAATGATCTGTCTTTTACCCGTATTTTCAGAATCAGATTTTGAATCAGGGTTTGAATCCTTGTCTTTGATATCGACCACCAATGACCGTTTTGAGCGACATTCATCGTGTTGTGCCACAGGCTTTTGTGGAAATCACACCATTTTTCGGTGTCCTTCTTTGTCTTCCCGTGACCCTTATTTTCCTGTGGCTTAGATTGGTTTTCAGGAAGTTGTTTGTTAGGGTTGTCTTTCTCATACTTTGGTTGTTGCGGATTTTCATATCCGAACTCCCATTTGTTTTGGTGCTTAAACTTCTGCTCAATTTTAACAACATATCGATAAGCAGAGCTGAGTGATGAGATATCCAGAAAATCCATTTCAGTTTGGATGTATCTGTATAGAGCCCCACGATATTTTAGAACCAAATGCCATTTAGAGTCCTTGATACCTATCTTGGTGCGCAAGGTATGGAAGGTATTGGTGAACTCAAGAACTGCTTGGCCCCCCTCTTGCCACAGTGTGGTCCATCTCATGTATTGGTCCTCATAGTTGCCAACAGGGTAATACTATTCCTTTACCGCATCCACAAAAAAATCCCAAGTGGGCTCGGCCCCATATATTCTATACTCCTCTGTGGAACTCTTCTCCCAGTAAGTTTCCCACCAATGTTTGACATGGGGGAGAGATTTAAGGAGTATTAAGGTGATATTTTCTCTGTCGAAAAAATTGTGAGCAGAGAAATAACCTTCTAGCAGATTTAATCATTTGTCTAGGGCTTCTGCATCGATCTGCCCTTCAAATACAAGAATACCAAAATTAACTTGTACCTTGAAAGGAGAGGTGCCTCCAAAGTGGCTGCTTGATGAAAATGTGCCTGATGCTATCGACAAGCATTGAAGGATGTCGGAAAAATCTCCATCATTTCGTTCCTCTGTCGCGTGAGAGCTTGCTCAAGCAACAAATTGATAGAATTGTCTGCTCTGTCATTTTTCTTTTCTTCTGCCATTAAGGGTTTCTTGGGTGTGTGAGAGTGATTGTACTCAAGAGAGACAAGCTCGAGACCCGACTTTCTATATTCATACATTTTCGGGGACATGCAGTGAAAAACTATCAAGAGCAACCTGCTTTGATACCACTGATCCAGATCATTTTTGACACGAAATGAGAGCGGAGATAAAGCACATAAATATACAGAGATATTGCAAGAGTGAAAACAATATAACATAGATATATCGGAAATATAACAAGAGTCACAGATATACATTAATACACAATTTCTATTATTGAAATAAATGTATAGAGACTATAAAAATACAGAGTGAAAGACTCGCTAGAATGGTGGCAACTTATCTCTGAGAAGAGATGTGACGGCTACTCGCATGTGTGAGAAGATGATCATTCCAATGAGGCTCTAAAGGTCCTTTTTAACATAAGGAAAATCCAAAATCCTGACCTTGGAAGATGAAAGCCAAAAGGTTTGCGGGCCCCGATGGAGGTAGTTGATACACCAACTTCCCAGGGGCGTAACTTTTGCATACGACCTCTGTTTGGGGCGCTCGATACACTGTTAGAAAGATCTATCCGAGGACTACAACTTTTGATGTGAGAAACACATGAGGAGAGACTGTGTTGCTCCTTATTTTCCCAAAAAACGTCGTTTAGGGACTCAAAACGACCCTAGAAGTTTGGGACCCGAAAAAACTGCTAAAAATAGTAAATTACCAAAATTGTCAGAAAACGGTTTTGAGCCAGTTGGAAAAGGTGGGTGACCACCGATATCCACCTGGATCACTTCTCTTGGTCACTTCCTCCCCATGCTTCGCCTCATGCTTGGGCAATCCCCTTGGCATGTTCGTACACCCAAGGTGCCCACTTTCCCAACTACTGCGACTCTTGGGTGTCGAAGCAACCCCAAATTTTGTCTCCTTGAGGAATTGGGCGAGGGCGCCAGTGCCCTTCTAGTCGAAGACCTTACAATTAATACAATAGCGTTGAAATAAGTGTCAACTACTCATTCTTTTTATTTTCAAGCGTTTACAACACCTCACACAACACAATCAGGGACATCTTAAGTTGCATGGTTGGCATGATGTTGTGTCATTGTTTTGTTGTTTTTGTTGACACAACATGGAAATGTGCCTCGTTAGTGTCGAATTAACACCTCATTACCGTTTGTTGTATTCTTATTGTGCTGCGTTAGTGTTGTGTGCCTCCATATGGCATTGCAACCAATGTGTTTCAATGTTATGGTAAAGCCATAGTTGCAATGTGTAAGCAATTATGAATTATTATCAGTATATTCATTAATAATTAATTATTTAATAATAAGAATTTGCTTTTATGAATTATTATCTTAAGAATGATATGATTATATGTTATTTAATTAATTATTAATGAGATTAATTATGAGTTATTATCATTTTGTTATTATTGAAATATATTATAATTAATTATTTCATTTATGCATCTATTTTAAATTATTTTGTGTCTAATATGTTAACCATCATTAAAAATAAACTAAGATATTTTTAATCATTGTGCATTTAATCTACGCACTAACATTCAATCAATTTCATGAAATGATAGTGGAAAACCATGTATATATAGAGATATAGAAGCAAGTCTTTCCCCCATTGAGAGCATTGCTATGATTAGATATCTAAATTACAAGAACAAGATAAACAACATGGATGACAAGAGCCTCCCCAAAATTGCTAAAAACTTTAGCCAAAACCACTAGTGG
>SNQJ01S0203443.1:0-16589 GCA_010110895.2 Picea sitchensis
TATGCTGAAAAAGAGACCACGATGGCTGGAGAAAGGCGGTGGAAGGCACCTAGAATGGTGGCATTAACTTCCACCGAAAACAATACCGTATTTGGACTTCACTGGCCCGGAGAACCAAGAGCGGTTCGCTGGCCCCGAATTAAATGTCTCGCAAGCTGGTAGGTTGATGGCTCCTCAAGAATTAATGAGGGATGCGGGGGTGAACTGCCCATCCGTAGAGCCATCAGGCCTAACCAGTGCGAGGGAAATCACACCACACGCAACCTCGCAAGAGGATAAGGCGTGAGGGAGAAGCGATTAGGGGCAGACGCGAGGGGAGGAAGAGAACTCTGGAGATATGCAGAGTGAGTGATAGAAGAGAAGGGGGAGAGTAACCCTCATTCTCGGTCACTGGAAAACTGAGACACTGTCTCGCAGCATTGTGGTCTCAGCTCGGGGGTGTCTAGTGGTAAATCCTATCGGAATCGCTGAGCCTACGGTTGGGTGGAAACGAGCACCCCTCTCAGCAGTTTCACTTACTTCTGGTGTTATTGCTGATAAGTGTTTTACATATTGCACCTTGAAATTCATATGCTGACATATATGCTCATAAACTATGAAATTGTGAATGATTACAGTATAAGACTGTCTGTGCAGTGTTTTGATAAGAAATGGTAGATGTATTCTTGTAACAGAAAAACCACGCATGGCTTATGTTGATAGATAAATTTATTTATGCGTAAGTTGAACCAAGTTAGTCTTCCAGTCCGTTCTCAGGAATTTGTTTCCCCTTATCTGTCTCTAGGAATGCCCCAGAATAGATCTCTCCACAGAGATACCCTTCTTGGAAAAGTCAACCAAGAACCTAGAAAAAGGACTTGAATGCGCAAGTCTTAGCAACCCTATACGAGGAAGAATAATCCTCTTGAAATCCCGAAGTAACAGCGTAGGGATAAGTATCGATCGACGGACGAGATCCCGTCGGAAGATCTGTGGTCATTCATGACCGTTAGATTGGAGGAAGAAACAAGGGTGTTACATGCCTTATCCCTTTTCTTTTATCTTCGTGAGTAGCGAGGAAATCAGGACCGTAGATCCCCAAGGTCTGTTAGGAGATGCAGGAGGGTTAAGCCCTCATGAACAGGGGTGAAAGTCCCAAAAGAGGAGTCGGTACACGACGTGGGACAGATTCGAGTCATCTGATCTTAGCTAGAAAACCCGACAGCCGTCGGATCTTAGCTAGAAAACCCGATAGCCGTTGGATCTATTAGGGGATGCAGGAGGGTTAAACCTTTGTGAACAGGAGCGTAAGTCCCGAAAGAGGAGTCGGTACACGGCGTGGGACAAATCTGAGTCATCAGATCTTAGCTAGAAAACCCGATAGCCGTTGGATATGTTAGGAGATGCATAAGGGTTAAGCCCTCGTGAACAAGGGCAAAAGTCCCGAGAGAGGAGTTGGTATTGGGGATTCGAAGTTTGGGATTCTGAGAGTCCTGATGACAAGAGATTAGGACACTCCATGGCAAAAGTCCCGATATAGATCTGGACCATCCATCCATGGAGGACACATGGAAGAGATCGAGAGTCCATCGATATTTCAGATACCGGGGATTCGAGTGATAGAGGATTTGTGTCACTGGGAGTCGTGAAATCCCGATTACCGAAACCCCAAATCGGTTTAAGTGTGAATAAGTTTGAGAAATGAGGGATTTAATCGTGACTGTTGATCATCTTGAAAAGATCATAACGGTTGATCGTGGGTGAAGGTTGCAGTTGTCTATCGGAGGGACATGTGGCCGGTGATCGACATTTCGGAGTTTCGGCACCCGGGAAACTAAAGGGCAAGAACCCTTGTCTTCGCGAGTCACAAAATCCCGATCACCGAAACCCCAAAATGGAGAGAGGTGTGAATGATGTTAAGGAAAGCTGGGATTTGATCATGACCGTTGATCATCTCAAAAAGATCACGACCGTTGATCTTGGTTGAAGGTCACCATCGTCCATCGGAGGGACACGTGGCTGCCAGTCGACGTTTCGGCGTTTCAGCATCCGGGAAACCAGAGGGCTAGAAAACCTTGCCCCCACGATTCACGAAATCTCGATGCCCGAAATCCCGATACACGTTGTAGTGGAGAGAAGAAGTACCGAAAGAATTTGGATCGTCCATCAAAGGAGACGCGTGGTGAGTGGTCAGAGTTTTGGGAAAAGTCTCGAAATCTCGTGGACCATTGGATCCACACTCTTAAGAGCCGTTGATCTCTTACACGAATTTCCATAACGAAATTCAGAGATTTAAATGACAAGGAGTCTTGGAGTCGTTGCATTTCAAACTCCTGAGTACCGAAACCCTGAAAGGATCCATACCGTCGAATTAGGGGAGGCTTACAACCGTTGATCTCCCCTTGGAGGGAAACTTGGGAGACTTCGTGGTTTCAGGGATTTGAATGGGAAAGGAAGAAGTCATGCATCATGATTTCCCAAATCGCAAAAGTCCAGTAAGGGATTTTCCGGTTTAAGCATGTGGTCATGGAACGTGGTCACGAGGACAAGACCCAAACAGGAAACTTGTACTCGCCAGCCCTTTTGGGGTTCGGTGCTTCACTGTGTCGAGGTTTGCAGAGTCGAAAGAATCGATGCTCTGGTAGTGCTGAGTCGCGAAGAGCGAAAGGACGCCATATTTGTTCGACCTGTGGTCATGACCCACGATCCTATGGGAACAGACGAGGGAAGAGATAGCTTATTCTAGACCTCCATAGACATTTCGGGGGTCTGATCGTTGAGAAATCGATGTAAAATTCGATTTCCATAGTGGGTATGTGACAATACCCGTAGCCAAGACTTGGAAGATCCCTTCAATACCTTGCAATCTAATTTCACAGAGACCCAACAAGAAGTGAGATAGCTCAGTGCCAATATTGCCACCATCAACAGAAAAATTCATTCCTCCATCACCGCCTCAATTGAGGAAATCAAAGAAGACCTCAAACAAGACATTACTACCCAACTTGAATATGTCACTTCGATGATCTACACCAAGCTGCATATCCTTGCAGATCCCCCTTTATCTAACCCACCTTTGCATATCGAAGCTGAAACTTCCTCTCATTCCCATAATTTTCATCACCATCATTTTCAGTGTGACCTACGCCTTCTGTGTGTGGATGTGACCAAATTTGATGGTTCAGATCCCACTAGTTGGGTAACTCAAATGAAAAATTATTTCTCTTTGTACGACATTACAAACGACTTGGACAAACTCCGGTATGGTGTTCTCCATCTAGATCAAGAACGTTGGCAATGGTGGCAATGGAGAAAAACTTCCCTTCAAGGGTATGTTTCTTGGACACACTTTGTGGCAGATCTTTATGAATGCTTTGACACTAACACCAACCATTTAGTCCATTTGACAAAGTTGAAACAATTTTCCACAATGGAAGACTTTATAACTGCTTTTGAGCGACTGGATTTTTGTAAAGAGAGCATGTCTGATGCTTTTTTATGAGAATGTTTTATCAGTGGCCTCAAGGATGAGATTTGTGCCCATGTCCTCATGGCTCAGCCTCATAGTTGGGTGGAGGCTACTAAAAGAGATAATGAAGCAAAACAGGTTGTCTCTTCTCAAAACCAAAAACCCTCCTTTATTCCTCGCACTAAACTAGTAAATCCCACTCCTCCTTCCACTCCACTAAATATCCAAAAATTGACCAGGGCCAAAATGACTGAATGCCAACTCAAAGGCCTTTGTTATAATTGTGATGACAAATATTTTACGGGACACACGTGTAAGGAACAAAATATTTTTATGGCCATCTCGGAGGATGTTTTAGAAGAGGATGTTGAAGCTCCCCTTATGTCTGTGTCACCTAAAACCACTAACATAACCCCTCCCTCAGACCCTCCTGAAGTCGAACCGGTCATTTCCCTAAATGCTCTCACTGGATTCTCTGTTCCCCAAACCTTCAAGGTAATTGGCTACATCAAGCATAGGAAGGTCATCATTCTTGTTGATAGTGGAAGCAGACATAATTTTATTCATCGTCGCATTTCCCAAGAAACTAATTGATATATCCATGCAGTTAATAATTTCCAAATCATGATTGCCAATGGTGGGTCCATGAAATGTGGAGGGAGTTGTGAAAATGTGTGTCTCCAAATTGATGACTACCACCTGAAATCTCATATGTTTGCTATCGACATGGGCAGTTGTGACATTATGTTGGGTGCAGACTGGCTAAGGACTTTGGGTCCCATTCTCATGGATTATAAGGAATTAACCATGCAATTCAACCAGGAGGGCCAACAATATAATTTCCAATGCATCACCGCCGGTTCCCCTAAGATCATTAGTTCCCATCAGATGGAAAAGATTCTCAAAAAGGGTCATTCTAGCGTTATTTCCCAACTCCATACCATACAAGCAATTGAGACACCCTTTGTGCCACAGGACCTCCAATCCATCCTCTCTAAACATCAAGTGGTTTTTTCCACTCCCCAGAGACTCCATCCTTCTTGTGGTGTTCATGATCATTCCATTCCCCTTGTCCCAGGAAGCCTTCCTCCCAATATCTGTCCCTATCATCACCCCTTTTCCAAAAAAAATGAAATTGAGAAAATGGTTCAAGAACTTCTTAACGCAGGTGTATGAGCCCCTACTCTTCTCCCATGGTCATGGTACAAGCCCCTACTCTTCTCCCGTGGTCATGGTACTTAAGAAAGAAGTTTTTGGGTGCATGTGTACTAAATTTCGTTCCCTCAACAAACTCACCATTAAAGACAAATTTCACATTCCTGTCATTGATGACCTCTTGGATGAATTGAGTGGCACCTAGTTCTTTACTAAACTTGATATTTTTTTTGGCTACCACCAGATCCATATGAAAGAGGCATGCTTTCCTAAGACTTCCTTTAGAACTCATGAAGGCCACTATGAGTTTTTGGTCATGCCCTTTGGATTGTGTAATGCTCCCTCCACTTTCCAAATCCTCATGAATCATGTTTTTCGTCCTTTTCTCCGTCATTTTGTCTTAGTTTTCTTTGATTATATCCTCATCTATAGAAAAACTTGGACAAACCGTCTTTCTCATGTGGATCGAGTTCTCCATCTACTCTCTCAACACCAACTTTTCCTGAAACAATCTAAATGTGATTTTGGCGCCTCAGAAGTCCAGTACTTGGGTCATCTTGTTGGCAAGGCCGACGTGAGGGTGGATCCTAAAAATATTGAAGCTATGAAAGACTGTCCTCACCCAAAGACTCTCAAAATCTTGCATGGATTTCTGGTCTTAACAGGTTATTATCACAAGTTTGTTAATAATTATGGAAAGATTACGACACCTCTCACTACACTCCTTAAAAATAATTCTTTCACTTGGACTCCAACAACTGCTCAGGATTTTCAAACCTTGAAGAGGGCCATGTGCACCACTCCAGTCCAGGCCGTTCCTGATTTAACAAATACATTTTTCCTAGAATGTGATGCTTTAGGGAAAGGAATTGGTGCTGTCCTTATGCAATAGGGTCGGCCTTTGGCCTTTACCAACAAACAACTGTCTGAACGAAATTTGGGAAAATCAATATATGAAAAGGAAATGTTGGATATTATGCATGTCGTTGTTCTTTGGTGCCCTTATCTATTGGGGCAACGTTTCCAAATTAAGACAGATCATCAAAGCCTCAAGTATTTTCTCGAACAACACATTTCCTCCCTAGAGCAACAAAAATGGGTGACTAAGGTCTTTGGATATGATTATGAGATCATTTACAAGAAATACAAAGACAATGTGGTTGCAGATGCACTTTCCCAAAAATATGAAGATGAAGGGTCCCTTTTTTCTCTCTCCTTCATTGTATTAGATTGGCTCCGATATGTTTTCCAGGAATGGCTACACGATCCCAAAAGTTCGCATCTGATACAACAATTTCAGTCCAATTCTCCAGTTTCCCCAGGGTACTCTTGGCTCCATGATGAGCTTTGATACAAAGACCATTTGTATTTAAGTAAACCATCAAAACTTAAATCCACGGTACTTTCTAAGCTTCATGCTACACCCACAGTTGGGCACTCTGAGTTTACCAAAACCTATGACAGGGCCAAATGTTCTTTTTTCTGGGATGGTATGAAATAGGACGTTCATAATTTTGTGGCTGAATGTGATGTTTGTCAATGCAACAAGGGTGAAACAATCAAATATCCTGGCACACTACAACCGCTTTTGATTCCACCTACTATTTGGTGAGATATCTCTATGGATTTTATTGTAGGCTTACCTAAATCGGGCAATAAATCAGTCATCATGGTGGTAGTTGATTGTCTTTTCAACTATGCTCATTTCTGTGCTCTTCAACACCCATTTACAACATCCACTGTGGCTCAACTGTTCATGGATCAGGTCTTCAAGCTTCATGGCATGCTTCATTCTATTGTTTCTAATCGAGACCCAAATTTCACCAACAATTTTTGGCAAGAACTGTTCAAGCTACAAGGAAACCAATTGCATCTCAGCACAACTTATCATCCCCATACTGATGGTCAAACTGAAGTTGTCAACAAGTGTTTGGAAACATATTTGAGGTGTTTTGCCTCAGAAAAGAAAAACCAGTGGGATCAATGGTTACCACTAGATGAATGGTGGTACAACACTTCATACCATACAACTACCCGCATGACTCCTTTTGAAGTGGTATATGGACAAAATCCACCTTCAGTTCTCTCATATTTTCCAGGTGTATCTAACATCCAGGCAGTTGACTAAACCCTTACAGTTCGAGAGGATATTCTCTATACCCTCAAAGAGAATTTGGTCATGGCCCAAAATCGCATGAAGCAACAAGCAGATCAAGGTCGCTCTGAACTTCAATTTGTAGAAGGGGATTGTGTGTTTCTTCGACTGCAACCTTACAAGAAAAATTCCCTCAAGGCTGACCATTGTTATAAACTGGCACCCAAATTTTATGGTCCTTATACCATTCTCAAGCGTGTGGGATAGGTGGCCTATTAGTTAGATTTTCCCAGTCATTCTAAGCTACATCCTGTTTTTCATGTTTCCTGCTTAAAGAAGGTGATTGGAACTAAGTTCCAAACTCAAACCAACATTCCCGAGTTGGATGAAGAAGGCTCCATTTGGCTACAACCACACGCATTTTTGGAGCAGCGTGAGTGTCGCCTGCGTCAGTGAACCATCAAGGAAGTGTTATTCCAGTGGAAAGATACAACCCCAATAGATTCCACTTGGGAACCAACTACCATTCTGCAACAATTTCCACATATCAATCCTTGTGGACAAGGCTATTTTTAAGGGGGAGGACATGTTAGGGACCTAAACCCTCATGTAGGTAGAATAATTTATTCCAATGTAAATAGGAGTCCAGGGTATGAGAACTTTTGCCTTGGATATTATTGTAATAGAGCTCTGCTCTGCTGGAGGTTGCCTCCTCGAAGAGGCAAGTGAAAATTTCTCTCAGTAATCAATGTTTTCTTTCTGGTGTTATTCTGGTATCATATTGGTATTATTGTGGTGTTTTTCTCGTTATATTGTTGTTCATCTACCATTTCTATCATTTTATTTTTGTTCTGCATACTTTTTATATCTGGAATATTACAGATGATGTAACCTTTGACTTCTAATTATTTTCTTGTTCCTTACCCCTTATGGGTATGAAATAATGTATTTGGCAGTGTTCTAGAACTAAATGAATAAAATCACTTGATGGTTATGAGGTCTCATTTTGGATTACATGTGTGATCTTATTTCAAATTTTTCTGTTTTCACGACTTTCATCAAACTGTTTAGATTTCTAATATAAATATTTTGTTTTTCTTTATCATAAATCAACATAAAAGAAAACATTGATCTCAAGAGAATATTTCTTGAAGGTTGATTGATAATTTTTCAAAAGGGATATAAACATAGGGTAAGAATCCTGACTATCTTGCCTTAGCCTGGAAAGATTTGAAAATATTGGTATTAGGATAACCATTCATTTTCATCAATAACTTCTTGGTAGAGGGAGATAAGCGACTGTGTGGATAGGAGATGAGGAGAAAGAGGTTGTCAATTCAAATTTAAGCAAACAAAATAATACAAACCTCTAAATTCCATCATGAGCACATAAACTTGGCGCTTCCTCCATGGCAGGCTGACCATAGTAATTGAAATCACAAGCGAAAATTTACTGTCCTTGGTATTAGTGGTACGTCGAGCCTTCACACTATCCTTCACACATAGTGAGCTAAGCATTGACTTAATGAGAAGAGAAATACAATAAACTTTGGCATCCTCCACTTGTTCCCATCGGAGCTTGGGCCGCCAAGTGCTAAGGACCCTGCTATCTAGTTGGACATTAATGCGTTATGTCATATCACCCCATCTGGGGGACAACCCTCCTGAAGGGCCATTTATTTACATTTTGTAAGAAGTGGATGCTCTGGTTTTTGGTTTTCATCACACACTAGATCGTGATCCGTATAATCCACCCTTGCATTGGATGTAGTATCCGCTATTTTTTTGCTTCCCTACGAACATGTGATGGAATGATGACCAGATTAGGGAGCATAAGTGTTTTCAGTAGTTCCAAATTATCCAGAATATGCTAACTAGGGGAGAGATTGATAGGATCATAACCATTCTATGTTCAAGATTACTTGGGAGTCGCCTTCCATCATGAGCTCTTGAAATCCAAGCTAATTAGTGGCTTGGATTCTCTAGATGAGTTCCTAGAGTTCAATGGAGTTATTTGAATCATGTCCTAGGTTTCCTGCTAATAAATAAAAAATGAGACCATGATCATCCCGAAACACTACCCCAAAACCCGTCGGGCTAGGATTTCCCTTGGAGGCTCCATCAAAGTTCATATTAAGGAAGTCTGGAGGAGAATGATGCCATGATATGGAAATATTTGAAGATATCGAGCTGTTGGGCCTCTGAAGAGGGAGGGAAGATAATCCAATTTTACATTGGAGAAAAATAAGCCTTTCATGCATATCACATTTCAGGTCTTCATCCATCCATTTTTGGAGGCACACAGTTTCTTGAATATTGTCATAGGTCATAGACCATATTTTATGCCAGGCTCATTGTTCTGTATAGAAAATTATATGATTCCTTTCCTTCCAGATTTTCCACATTAAAAACCCTAGAATTAATTGCTAGATATTGTTTAAGATGGGATTTTTGAAAGCTGGAAATCTCTAGTTGTCAATTGTGGCAGTGACATTGTCTCAGTTGCGATCATAGGTTCTCATTATTATATCTACATATTCTGAGAGAGTAGAGTTGAATTTCCATTGATTGGGAATATGCTCCATGTTCTCCTCATGTTGCAAACATAGTGGACACACTGAGGGAACAACAAAACCCATTTTCTGGAGATTATCCCAAGTAAGGATACAATTGTGTGCACCTAACGAAAGGAACATATTGAACTTTAGCCATAGGTTGAGCTTCCAGATGTTATTCCATATGTTGACTTTAGGAAGTAGATTGAAGTGTGCTTTGAGAGCATAGGCTTCCTTAATAGAAAATACACCATGGGAGGAATATCCCCATCTAAGTATATCAAGCCCGTGTTTAATTCTAATTTTCCTCCATGCTACTTCATCTTTCCATGGATTTAGATCTAGTTCTGCCTATATGCCAATCTCCTCACTGGTTTCTTTCCACTCCCTCCAAAAGGGGGTCAAGTATGAATTTTTCCAATAGTCGACCACCTGGGTAGCCTTGGTATTTTCCATCTGAGCTTGAAATTGCAACAATCTTTCCATGTTTTGCAGTGATTTCATATGTTGCAAATATCCTATATAAAAAAGGGCATCCTAGCCATCCCCAATTTCCCAAAAAGCATGCTCTTGCACTAGATTGTGATTGATCCTACCAATATTCCATATTAAGGAACCATTGAGTTGCTCATTCCATTTGATAAGTCTCACTTTTTCCATTGCTGAGGTATATTTGTGTCGACATAGATTGGCCCAAAGGTATCTTGTATTTTTGAGCCATCACCACCATATTTTGGTTCCTAAAGCTTGATTCAACATGCAAGTGTCTCTCAACCCCAACCCTCTGACATGTTTTGGCTTGGAAAGATTGCCCTAACTGACTAGTGCCCATTTTCCCCCTCCTTTGTGCCTTTCCACAAAAAAATTCTTTGGAGAGTTCAGACAGTTTTGATTACAAAGGTAGGGGATACTAAAGTTGAAAATATGTTGATGGGGATGGCTTGAAGGACCAAATTAAGAAGCACTAGTTGACCTTCCAGATTAAGAGAGAGAAAGGTCCAAGAGCTAAGGTATTTTTCCAAAGAAGAAATAAGTTCTTCCTATGAGTTGTTGCATAAAGCATTTTCAAACAGGGGGATACCAAGATATTTGGACAAAAGGGAGCTATTGGTGAAATCCAGGATGTAGGTGATGTGTGTTTGGACTATCAAAGGGGTATTGAAGAAAAAAACTTGAGATTTTTTAGTATTAATAGTGGTTCCAGAGGATTCACTAAAGTCATTGAGGATGATGAGGATTTTATTGTCTTCTTTGGCATTTGGGGTGGCCATCATCATGGTGCCATAAAAAAACTGGCTGTGAGATATGGGAGACTGGAGACCATGCAGGGGGAGACTAGAAAGAGATCCATCGACTACAACTTATTTGATGTAGTGACTAAGACCTTCTACCATGATGAAAAAATGGAAGGGGGAGAGTGGGTCCCCTTGACGAACTCCTATAGAAGGGGAAAAGGTCCTAGAAGGGACTCCATTGACCATAATGGAGAAGAAGGTTGAGGAGGTAAGGTTTGGAATCCAATTGAACCAATCCTCACTAAATACAAAGTCAAGGAGAAGCTAGCACATGTATTTCCAACTTAACTTGTCAAAGGATTTAGATAAGTCAAACTTGATAAGTATGCTCGGGGTGTGAGAATATTTTAGAGAGTGAATAAACTCATGAGAAATGATAACACTATCCAAAATCTGGCAACCTTCTACATATCTTGACTTTTCATGAGAAATGATGAAAGAAAGGAGAGGTTTTAGTCGAAGAGAAATTACCTTGGTAATAAGCTTGTAGATGACATTGCAAAGAGATAGATCTTTGATTGATCCATGTAAAAAATCCATTTATGTTGTCTAGATCTATCAGGCATAGGTTGTCGATGAGATTCCATAACCCTTCACTATTATTGTCCAGGCGTCAGAGGCCACCTCTATTCTCTTCAAGGGAAAGGATAATGTTGAAATCCCCACCCATGATCCATCGCTAATGTAGAGTGAGATCACCAAGACCTTCCATATTCGTTAGGAAAGGAAATGTTTTTCGCTGGAGTAGGTGGTCCATACACATTAGTAATGAGCCCCTCTTTGTGTGAACCAATGAATCTGTAGCTAGTTGAGATGATCCATTTAGTCATGAAGAAGTTATCCAACATGAATGAAGGATAATTCCATAGAATGGACAATCCTCTTGCCTCCCCTCATGAATCAATATGAACATGTTGGCCATTTCTCCAACATATAACTAGAAGTGCTTCTGCTTCATCCCCTGCACATTTCGTTTCCAGAAGAAATAAAATGTCTGGGTTTTCCACTATAATCCTGTTTCAGAGTGCTCGTTGTTTACTCCTACCATTGAGACCCTGTATATTCCAAGAGACGATCTTCATGAGGAAGGTTGAGAGGGTAAGGGGTGGAAACTCTCGGTGACCAGTTGGATCTGACTAGAGTTTACCATAAAACTTCCTATTTCCTCGATCAACTACTGAGTTGATTTACAACCTCTTCTCTTCTCCTCTCTTGGGGTTAATCTTGGATCCTTTAATGGATATCCCTTGATACCCAGACCTACGCCAAATCAATATGTTTCCCCTAGATTGGAGTCCAGATATACCTTGTGTACCTTCCTAAGCTGTTTAGGAGGAAGAGAGTGCAATTATTGCTTCTGATAAGCCTCCTCTAGGCTTACCAGATCTATGCTTGTCAAATCTTGTTCATCTGACTCCATTTCTATATCCCCATATTCTAGTTTGGTGGAATTTTCCCCCGTGTCTCCTATCTCCGGGTAAGAAACAATTTTCTCTAGACTTGGGTTTTTCTTCGGGTGTTTAGGTGTAGTCTCTTTCCCATCAGTGGGGTTGGGATGAACCCCTTCCATTTCATGATTCTCTGAGACCTGGTTCAAGATCTCAAAAGAGTTGTTGGTAGAGGGATCCGTGTTAAAATTTGGAATCGCCTTCTTGGGGCCTTGCTTTCTTCTACCCTGCACTTGCATAAATTCATCCTTGGCCTTCTCTGAAGCAACCTTTTCAGGTTTTTGTGGGGCATTAAGGAGGAAATCTCTGGCTGATTGACCATGCTCATGGCATTTTCTGTACCTAAATGGGATATGCTCATAAGAAATCGTTTGAACCTAGTAATTTTCCTAATGATCCATATGGATGTATCCAGAAAGAGGTTTGGCGATGTTCATGTATACACATATTCTTGCATAGTAGGTGTAGTGCCCTTTTCTGGTAGAATCCATGATTTTGACAAAAATACCCAATGTATTGCCAATTCCTTCCAGAATTTCGGCCAACCAGAACTCCCATGGAAGCAAATAGTGTTGGATCCATACTAGTGCATGCATGGAATCCTCTTTCTCATGGATAAATATTTCCATCCAGAATCTCAATTATGGAACCGTTGAGTTAAAAAAGTAAGGGCCATTCTCAAATACCTTGTCTCAATATTCAAGGTTGTGGAAAATTGTGGTGAAAAAACCCTTAGAACCTAACTATAGCTCAAAATTACACTTCGGCTTACACCATGCCTTGATCCACCTGATGGGATCTCTCTCCAAAGGCCACAAACCCATAAACTTATCAATGAGGGCATGATTTTGCATGTATTTCATATGTTCTGCAATCCTCTCCGTTCACACTACATAACGGGGTGTTGATGGAGCCTATGGGATATTTTTACCAGGTTCCCAAGCCCAAGACAACTTTGGATGGGTTTGTTCTGGGCTGGGATCGATGGATTTACCCTTTCAGGAATCAGATTTAGCCACTTGAGTTGTCATTGGTTGAATCAAGTTGAAGGGGATCCACGAACTTCCTGCATCGATGCCATTGTAACCTAGCCCATTGGCCATGACATTTTGAAAGGAGGGGGCTATGAAATCGTCTCTAGATGAAGGCATAACGACAATCAAAATCACTCTCCACCCATCCTGGAAACCTCTACAAACTACAATCAGGAGATTGAACAAACCCTAGGTCGCACTGTAGAAACCTTAGCAGGGAGAACTCAATCACATGTGATTTGTACTTGACTGTATGCCTTTGAGTGTGATTTACAAACACCATATCATTAAACCATAATCTTTCAAATTTGAGTGACTAAATGATTCCTAATGTATGAGTTGTAATAGCACTTACCATAAATTTTGGTTTTATGGGTAATTATCATGATATGAAATTTATCCCTTTTAAGTAATTCTCAAGGTAGCAAACCTCTAAACATTTCAGTTCGAACATTCAGGGCAATGAATATGACTTTGCATGCAAGCTTCTTTTCCTAAGTTTGAACTTGTGTTAGGATTTTTCCATCAAGACCATCCTAGCTAATTCACCATGTAGCTCAAATCAAGGTTGATATTTTGTAAAGCCCACAAAATTGTATAATTCAAACAATTTAAGGACAATTTGCTAGTTTTTTTAATTCAATCTAACATTTTAAGTTAATCCTATATGGTATTTTGGTTGTGCTAATGTTTTGCAATAAATTCTATTTGGTCTCTAAGAGACATGGGAAAAGGAAGAGAAACCCTTAGGAAAGATCAATTCAAATCAATCGTAGGTAATTTTCATACTAGAAGATCCTAAGGAGATAATACTAGATAGTGTGAAAGATGGTGGAAGTATAGAGGAGAAACCAGAGTGCTTAGTAGATCAGATAACTAGAGGATAAGAAAGACCAGTGGAAAATTATAGAGCCAATTATTATATTTTTCAATTCATTAAACATGACTTCAAAGTGGAGAGTGAATTGAGTCTAGTGCAAAGGGAATTCTACAACAAAGAAAAACAT
The DNA here is from genome assembly GCA_010110895.2 of Picea sitchensis. Classification (NCBI taxonomy): domain Eukaryota; kingdom Viridiplantae; phylum Streptophyta; class Pinopsida; order Pinales; family Pinaceae; genus Picea; species Picea sitchensis. Next base: position 14,038 of record SNQJ01S0203443.1, read on the forward strand.
TTACAGACCTCGGGGATGGACATAATAAAATTAAAAACATATTTCAAGTATGGGAGATGGAGTATCAATAAATTGACATGTAGTTAGACAAGATGTAGAATTGACAGGTTGTACTTGATGAAATCCCCCTTGAAATTCCCACTATTCCTACACGGGTTATGGAGTTTGAATTGAATTAGTGGAAACACATATTACATGGAGCTCTTCAAGGAATTTATTGGGAGGTCAAGAGTTCTCTTAAGATATGAAAACATAGAAAAGATAGCAGAAGACTACCAACTCCCTTCTTTTGGATCCTGGGATAAATTATTTCCTCAAGCACAAGTGTCCAAAGAATTGGAGGGTTGTATTTCCTTGATTAGGAAAGGTATACGAGCTCTCTATGAGATTAATGAATCAGGTATCCAAATATTCATTGAGGATATTTCTAGGCACATAAAAATGATTTAAAACATATTGCCTAAAATGGAGAAACATGAGAAAATGATAAGAAAAAGAATCACATTGTACATAGTTTCTATTTAGCTGCATACCTTTTCTCATAAGGAAACAATTTGCTCATCTTTTGATGCATGTGTGAACTTCGTGAGAAGGTGAAGAGAAGAAGCCTCAAAAACTTAGATGAGATGTCACCTTATTGAGGAAAAGTTAGAACAACCCAAAGAGGAAGGCCAACGACCAAATTTAGTCAAAGAAATTTGAATCCCCTTAGAGGAAAGAAGACAAATCATTAGGGATAACCAATAGAAAAACAAGGGAAACGAACAATCACCAAGTTTATCAATTTCATATATTTCCCCCTCTTATTATTTTCTATAAATTAAAAGGATTTGAATTGTAAAGGGATTTTTTCTTGTGCATCTTGTAAACTTTTGTATGAATTGATATTGAATGAGAAGCCTTCGTTGGCCAAGATTTTTTGTAGGCAATATTAAGTTCCAGGATTTGTGGTTTGTGGAAACTTTTCTGTTGATTTACTTGTTGGAACATGTGTGCCATACACCTTGCAGAGATGTAGCAGGAATAATGTAGAGCTATAGTAGGAATATACATAGAGTAGTGGAAAAGAATAATTGCAGAGCTATAGAAGGAATAATGCATACCTATAGCAGGAATATATGCAAAGTAGTGACAGAGAGTAGGTACATATTTGTAGCAAAAATGTATGCAGAGAAACGGTAGGGAATAACTTGCTTTTGGTTTCGATTATGTAGAAATGGTAAACCATATATGTTTTATGGTTTTACTATGCCTATTTATTGAGTTCTAGGGATAGAGGAAATTAGTGTGTAAGTTTTATTTTACTGTTATGATGTCAAAATTTCTCTACAACTATGCTACTACTAAATGCTCTTGTTGAGAGCACATATACTCTATATTGTAACCATTTAGTTGTTGAATAATACATTGAGTGTGCTTTACAGTGTGGGTTTTTTCTCTCATAAGGGTTTTCCCTAGGATATCATGTTGTTAATGGTTTTTTGTTCATTTCATTTGTTTGGAACTATTATGTTTTTAAGTTCTACACATTGTTCTCTCACGGATTAGAGTAGGAAGTGTATTTCGCACCTATGCTTCATTTCATTTGGTATCAGATCCTAATCACCTCTAATATAAGGTGTTAGGGACAAGGTTTTTTGATCTAATCCTTGCTTGAGTGGGAGCTTGTGCATAAGGAAATATTGTTGCATGGAAAGGGAAATGGTGAGCACATGTAGATTAGAAATTGAGAAGTTTAATGGAACTAAATTTGAGTTCTAGAAGCTCAAGATGGAGGATATTTTCATAGATCAAGATCTATGGGTTGCAGTATCTGGAACCAAACCCATTAGTATGATAGACAAATAGTGGGTGGTGTTGGAGAGAGAGGTGAGAATCCTAATCATGCATTGTTTGGTCGATTTAGTATTGATGAATGTTTCTCAAGAAAAAACCACAAAAATATCTGGAAGAAGTTGGGGGATTTGCATCAGGATAAATCCTTGGTTAATAATTTTTTTTTATGGAAAAAATTGTTTACCCTGAGAATGGGTGATGGTGATTCTATAGTTGAGCACTTTAATGCATTTAATACTATTGTGACCAAGTTGATCTTAGTTGGAGTGAAGATGGACGAGGAGGATCGTTGTATGACCCTTTTGTGTTCTTTTCCAGATTCATGTGATAATCTGGTAATGGCCATTGGAAGCACTATGAATACATTGGTACTTTTTGAGGTCGTGGCTTCTTTACTCTTAGAGGAGGTGAGGCAAAAAGCTTCAGAATCCAACAATGAAGCCTTGGTTTTTCATGGAACATCAAAGGACAATGGAAAGAAGAGAGATAAGGGTAGATCCAAATCCCATGGGAGACATAAGTCTCCTAGAAATTCGAAGGAAAAATGTTGGAACTACGACAAGATCAAGAATTTCAGAAGGGATTGCAAGGAAGAGAATAAGAAGAATGAGTCTGAAAAATCTTCTCAAGAGGATGGTGGAGATGTCTTTGTTGCATATTTGGAAACATGTGCAAGTGTTATGACCCAAGGGGGGCATATATATGGCTAAATGTAT
>SNQJ01S0203444.1:0-16665 GCA_010110895.2 Picea sitchensis
AGGTAAAGGGGATATGAGTGGGAGTGAGTGTGAGTGAGAGAGGGAGTTAAGGGATGCGTGGGTCCCTTAACTAATGCACTAGGGTTTAGGGAATGTGCCACTTAGGATGGGAGTCGAGTTATTTCATTGGAAACTCCTCCCAACTCCATGTAATATGATTAAGTCAACCTACCCATTAGTTAAATCACCTTAAGTGTTTATTAAACTAGGGACACACAAAAAACATGTCTAAAACATGTTCCCCAGTTCTCCTAAAATTTAGGAGATTTAATTAATTACCCCTTTTTTCCGTATTTTTCGAGTAATATTGACTTTTTAGTGATAATAATCACTTTTTAGTCATGAAAGATGGGAAATAGGGGTTTACATCATACTCCGGACTGGAAAACGATTGTAAATATGGCATCTGACAATGTTTGATGCCATATTTTTTACATTTATTGACTCATAATTAATAAATTCCATTTTTGCGAGAATTTAATTAATTCACTGAAAACTTAAAAAAAACCTATCATACTTAGCCGCAATTTCCAAATGAATCAGACACTATGTTCTAGTATGAGCTTATATACAATCTGAAACTAGACATTGGATTTTCCATACCAAGACCTGCTTGTTAACACATAATTCGTCTTTGGACCAAGTCATTTGAGTGAAAAAACTTAGAAATTACTTAATCGCTCACTAAGGCAAGCAGAAAAAATAATTAACAAGTAGAAACAAACACTCCGACGTATGTGCCCACTCCTAGATCAAGGGTGGCCAGTAGCCTTTTACAATATCTCATACTTAGGACATTTATTACAATGGTGGAAATGTGGAGAAAAGGGGCCCTTTTAAGGCCTGCTAAATCACTTAAATCTGCATATATGAGCATTGTTTTCTAATTCTCTTGTGACTCTTTCGGAAATCCCCCTTGTGCAAACTGGTGGATAACACGACCAATGGGTGATCCTGTGTTAGAATTCATAGACCACAAGAATCGGGAACAACTTAACAGGATCGAAAGACTCCCTATGTAGCTCCAGTCTGAATATTTAAGGGTTTGTACAGTAGCCATCACATGAGGAAAGGCACCAACTATAGTGAAAATTTGAATATGCACTCGTATGCACAGGGAGGGCTATGGCACTTTTGAATGGGAGGTAGTTCCTTGATAGGGCCGAATAGGAAAACATGGCTCTAATTAAACCCAAGAATCGCGAAGACAACCATCCAGCCATGATTTAAGAACCCTTTAACCAAATGCAGTGGTAACCAAAAACTACCACCCAGGAAGACAACCAAATATGATGAACGCAAAAGACTTATAAGTAGAACCATCCATTTTTCATTCTAAACCCAAAATTCCACACAGTTGTAGTACTCAAGATAAACACAAACCCACACAACTGAGCCAAAAAATATTTCGTAACCAGAGTGAAGTCAAGAATGGCCAAAAGAGACATACCTGTTAATCGAAACCTTAAGACGAGAGGTGGTCGAGCGATTTCACCCTGCCAAAAATCTAGAGCGCAATCACAACAACCAGATCAAACAATATTCCGACTAAGGTGGCAACCAATGGGAAGGGTAAAGGTGACGTGCAATAAATGCATGTCGCCTCCACCGATATCGCATTTACTCCATAGTACATGCCAATGAGCCCTCATTAACACCATTAATCAACCAATGCATCGATAATATCAACACGTTTAAACCATAACATAATCCAAGCCCACAATTCAACCATTTGCATCATTACCTTTCCAAATGTGCCACCCATGTCATAAATCAAATAAATCGCTTGACTAGTATACAATAGAATCATCACCAATAGCATAATTACCATAAAAATTGCAAATCCATTACTTCCATGAGCCACCAAGGTTTATAACATAAGCATATCAGCCATTGATTGCATCAACCTATGCATAACCATTGTATTATCTCCTTGCCAAAATGCGCCACTAAAATTTCTACCATATGCATATAAAAATGTAACTTTAACAATATTCCATAGCCATTTTCTTGTTAGTTAGGGCTTAACCACTATCAACAAGCATTTTCATGCACATAGTATCATGGATCTAGGTCTCTTTTGCATTAGATATAGTATTTTGTTTTTCCTCAAAATGTCTTTCTGCAATTTTCACTAACATTTTGTTGTGCAGGTGCGAGAAGAACAAATACCATAAATGAATAGTAGGTTGTAGTATCATGAAAGAACAACATCCTAAATCTTAACTAATGACAACCATATTCGCATCAACTGTGAAAACCCTTGTAGCTCATCATTATAAAAATGAACATACCTGATCTTCAAAAGTTCAAGAGGGCCCCACCTACTAGAATTATTTAGTCTTATATAATAATAGGCTTTAGCAACACTTTGCGGATGAAATTACGTTGATGTTTTCAATCATCAACAAACTGGCGAATCCACAAGAAAAATTGTTTTCAACAGATTGGATCTCAGAACTCATGGTTTCGCAGACCAAGAACAATAATCTCAAGAATACGTGACTCGAATGATTATGCAACAGGGGGAAGTGAGCGGATTTAATGGAAAGATGACCAGGAATTTAAGAACAACTCATGAAAAGTGTTAAGTATGAGGGGTTTTATCACTATATGCATAATCATTTGACTGTAATATGCTCTTAATCCTGAAAGAGGAAGACTTATAGATTTTCTCTTAAGATCTCGATGGGTGAAGAAATGGCAAGAAGAAGTGAGAAAACAACCAATTCCTCGTAAGATAGCGGTGGAAATATGTAACAAATTCAAGGGACCTTCAGCAAAGAGATCATAGTAGTTGTGCAAGATTGTTTGTTATTGAATAACAGTGCTTTGCAGGAGTGTCACTGTGGTAGAATTGATCCAACAATATAACCTGACCAAAGACCAAAAGATCATAAAGAAAAAATCGCAACAGAAATAATAATGTAGAAATCAAAACAACAACAGTAAAAGACATAAATTAAACATAGAAAACAAATTTCAACTTAAAAAGAGGAAATCAAAGGAAGCACAAAAATTTGAAAACAAACCTACGCTACTAGTATATAGAAAGATCCAATCAGCAAAAAAACTTTTCACGTTGGTCCTTCGCAATAGTTCAAGCGAGGACTGTTAGTGCGGTAAGAAAACCATTGTCCTCGTAATTCATTTAAAATTTTCGAGTTAGTGTCCAAGACAAAAGTAATCTGGAAATGACCCAACACTCGACACTCCGATGTAACTATCAGTATTTTGATGCATACAATTAAATCATCAAGATAAACATGGATACTGACCAATTCCTCGAAAGTTGTGTGTATAGGCCTTCTTAAGGCGATACTTGTATCAAATATGCCAAAAGGCATGCAACTGTAAGACGTAGTATCGTAATTTGTAATAAAATTGGTTTTGTGAATATTTTCCCCTTTTACCTTGGTTTCATTGTAACCAAACAAACTGTCAAGGGATCCAAGTGTAACTCGACAACCTGTTGCAAAAATTGTTTCATGCTGAGAGGGGGGAAAGGATTTATCATAATTGCTTGTTTGAAAGTTCGAAGACTAATGCCAGTTCTAATGTTATCAATGGTCTTTGAAGTAGGTTCCCATTTGGAAACCCATTTAGGGTGGACTAAAAAAAACATTTCATTCCTTGAGAAATTCCTTGACTCCCTACGAAAGGTTTCTTTCAGTGCAGATTTAAGAAGTCTTTGTTTGTGCCTAGATGGTTTCATGATATGTTGAACAAGTCCTGGATGAAAACCATGAAGAACCACATTAAACCAAGCAAAAACCTTTTTAAATCCACCAAGTAACTCAGCAGACCTCATCTCTTCCTTATGAGAACCCTGGATATATATTTTAACGTTCATTGAAGATCCAGGTCTCATAAATTTCATGGAGATGGATTCAACCACCTTCAGTTGTAATACCTCTTCTTGCTTCTCTTTGTTGCTTACAACACTCAAGGAAAAAAAACTCTCGAGAGGAGTCAAGCCTTTAGGAATTTTATTGTTTTCTACAGATATAATCTCCTCAGGCTTGAGAGGTTCATTTTGAATGACAACACAATGTCTTTCATCGTTAGGGATGGCCTTCCATAATTCTTCATTCTTAGAAATGTATGGACGATGCAGAGATTGGAAAGAACAATCATGTTAGTGAGGCAAGAGCTGCTGAGTAGGAGAGGCTGTGAAAGCAGCTAATCGATCATCTATTGAATTCAACTCCTTCCTAACATGAGTGATGTCAAAATATAAGAGATTCGAGACAAGTGCCCAAACAGATTGGGAATATTGTTACATCAGCTTGTTGCTAGGAAAGCATGTCTTACATATCATGTTCACAACAAGATAATAATTTCTGAAAACCGAAAGGTGACCACAACCAATATTATGGGCGTTCTCAATTCTTAATAACAAAGCTTTGAATTCAACGACATTGTTTGAGCAAGCGAACTCCAACTTGTATGATAGATTATGGATCCTTCCTGCAGGGGAAACCAAGATAATACCAGCCCTGTTACCCTCATTTGAGTGTGAACCTTCGAAGTGCATATTCCACAATTCATCCTCTAAATCAATTCTCTCCAAAGGAATGTTATCCTCTTTAGAGAATATGGAATACACTCCTAGGTCTTCTTCGATATAGTTTATGCTAGATTGCAGAACACTCTCTATGTAGAGTGAAATTCTTCCTTCTCTAAGGACTATGATATTCTTCCCATTTCGAGGAACAGATAAATGTATCCCATCGAGCGAGAGGTATCCACCTATTAGGGCTTGCCAATCTCTCCCCAAGATAATTGAATAATTTCTTATAGGCATATCAATCACCTTAATGCTAAGGGTTTTCCTTATCTCAGGATGAGCGCATAAAACCAAGGTTACATCCTTAATCTCACCTATGGTTTTTTGTTGTAGACTATTATAGGAAAGCATGCTTTGGGTGTTTTTGTTTGTACAAGATAAGCCTAGATCTTCCATAATAATCTTTGACAGAACACTTGGGCCTGAACCACCATCAATGAGGCAACAATGGGCAATTTTATCCATGATCTTTATAGAAATATAAAAAGGGGTATTTTTTACAGTGTATATAAAGTTATGTACACCTAATTTATTTACAGAAGAATCTTATTTGCTTACCTCTTCAGAAATATTGGCAACAACATAAGCCTTTCCTTCCATGAATTGTTTCAGATGCATCTGTTGTTCAGGGATGAAAACCATGTCTAGGAGGGTTGCATCTGCTTTAATGTTAGCCAATTGATCCAAGATGTTGTATTTGGAAGAGGGGGGGCGGGCAAGGAAGGGGTGATTATTTGAATCTCAGGGTTTTTAGGAACCTGGGGTGCAACAACAGTTGAGGATGAGCTCGGGCTAGAAGAATTGCGAGGAGGGTCAAACTTGCCTTTTGGGGCATATGCTTTGTTTCTGGTATTGATGACCATGAAATCTTCTGGCTCGGAAAAATCTAGTACAATGATAGTGTCTTATGGTATTTTTCCAAAGATCTTGTCTCTGGCAGTCTTCCTTACCTCGCACGTGGTTTGTTCATGGTGTTCCTCACAAAAGATGCACCAACTCCTAGGTAGGATAGCCTTGGGATGAAAATGATTTTCAACCAGATTTCTAAAAGGAGGTGCAGAAGAGGATGAAACTCCAGGGGTGGGAGAGGAGATAGTACCCTTCCACTTAAATGCTATCATAGGATTGTTCATATCTTGTACTAGTTGTAAGAGAGTGGACATGACTGTCTGTCTAACTGATTCCCCCTAGGGTAGACCAGTTCATTCAAGTTGTTCTTCGTACTCTGAAAAAGTGTGTAGAGAGGAACCAATATTATCAATGGCCTTTTCCTCAAGCCTATGACAGTAAGGAGAAGGAAGTGCATTGTAGTAATGCATGAAGGCGACTTGGTTCTGAGGGTGGATAAGTTCAGGGATTTGATTTTACAACTTGGTGAAACGCAAGTTGAAAGACTTGATGGTATCACCATATTTGTAAGTGACATTATTTTAATCCATTAACTTCTCAGCAGGGCTTTTGGATTTCCTGTAAGTGGATCTAAACAAGTAGATTAATTCCTCCCAGGTAGACAAAATCCTAGGAGGAAGGTCAAAAAAGTCAGCCACAGCCTTCCCTTCCAAGGAATTGACGAATAAGCGCATGCAAGTATCGTTGTCATTGGCCCCTATGTTATGACAAGCATTATAAAATTCCATTAGGTGTTCATTTGTACTGACAATGTTATTTCCTGAAAACTTAGGCAAATGCTCCTTAAACTTTGGAAGTGGGCTAGTAGCAGGTGTTAGGTTAAGAGGAGAGGACACATGCCATGGTGTGGTTGTGGCATCTTCTTTGAACTAAAACAATCCATACTTTTTAATGACTTTGGTGGGGTTTGTAGTAGATTGGACAGGGATATGGTGGCTTTACAAGCTACCAGTCACTGATGATGATGAATATTGGGAAGATGGATCACTTCCAGTGCCACCAGATCCACCACTGAAACAAAGATGAGCTAGATGAATCAGATGAAGTTCTCCTTAGAGAACATTGTTGGGAAGATAACACATCGTTTCTTATTCCTATTTTAACAATAGGATTGATTTCAGGTGACAAGCCTCTTCTTCTTCTAGAAGCACAAGAATCTAAGGACATGAAAGAAAGGCCAAAGATGAAGGAAAAAAAGGTTACTTCTGATTTCTAGGCTGGCTACAGCTAGCTTCCAATTGTTCTTGAATACTAATATCTCTTGCAATTGCTACCCAAGAATGGTTAAGCTCAGCATGGGTCCTAGCAGTGTCTAAAATAGTATGAAATAGGTTCAAAGAAATGATAGTCTTGTCTTGGAGATTGGGCTCAAGATTGGGCGGTTTTGCAACAGGAATAGTCATGAATAGAAAAACAATCAAAGAATCAAAATTGGAAAAAGAAAGATGAATCGACGAAAATCGAGTATAAAATTTAACCAGAGAGATATCAAAGATCTCCCCAGTATGGTCGCCAAATAAATGTTGAGGAAAAGATATGAGTTGACCTTACTCAAGAATTTTCATACTTTACTTGGCTAAAGTAAAGTAGATGGGAATATCACCCTATGTTTATAGCCAACAGAAATATATATCCTAGCTCACAAGTATTAATTACAAGTTCTTAGGCTAGTCTTTTATCAAAAAAATATTGCTAGAAATTCACTATTTATGTATTTTTCTGGACATATCAATTGCTGAAATAAATGTAAGAATAGAAGTAAAGATGCCAACATGATACTCAATATATATGAGACATAAAGAAATCCTTTATTTCATTCCAATTCACCAAAGAGTCATTGTATTTACAAAACTTCACACATAAATCTTGGACCAAATTCAAACTTAGAAATCCCCATTGGAACATACAAAAGGACCTCTAACAGAAAACCAAAACTGAACTCTAAAAGATAGATCATCTTGCCACAAATTGTTGCCCACTCGACTATGCACAATAGCCTTTATCAGTCATGAAAATTAATTCGCAAACAAACAAGTCTACACAGACTATCAAATATATATTGACACCTTTGAAGAACAAGTGTCTAAATGGTTTGACTCAACCCTGAATATTGTTGTCTACAATAAGACCCTACTATCACAAAAGAGAATTAGGATAGGATGAATATGTGAATGAATGAAAACTAAACTATCTCAACATAAACTCAAGGAGAAAACCTTAGCATGCATTTTCTTCTCTCCTCCCCTTGCTCCTCCCCTTCATCTTGCCTTTAACAAGTTAGAATTAGTTGGAGTAGTTAAACCAACTCATTAGTTAAGTTAATTAAAAGACTCAACTAACTTTAGTTATGTGGGGGTGGGGGGGGTTAGTAATAATTATATTAAGGGTCATCAATAAATAATAACTAGTAAGTGAGAGCCCTTGTGACTCCCTTTAGTTCATAACAACCATAACAATCATAACAATCATAACATAATCCATTAGTTAAATAAACACCCTCCTTGTGCCTCTGATCAACATATTTACTTTTGGCAATTTTCGCTCATGAAAATTGAAATTATTTCAAAAATAATACTCATATATCCAAAATAAAACATGTTGTCCAAAATCCCTAAAGTCCACTGTCATAAAACAGTAAACAACATAAAATTCAAAATCCATATTTTCCAGTTTGTGATGCAACCCTTCCTTGGTTGCTGCTGTCACCTCTTGACTTTCTTGAATTTTCCTTGGGTTGGGTAGAGCCTTTAGGATTTATCTCACTGGTAACATGGGAACAATCATACCTCAAATGCATCTATGAACACCCAGATTTGTTAGAGTCATCGAAGGGTGAGGAAGGGGTAGCAATAGCTTTTCCTTTATTAAATGCATGGTGGGATTCAATTTTCAATCTCTTGCTGGCATGGGAGGATTGCACTGGCGAGTGGTTAGGGGCATCTTGGACAATGGGGTTCAAAGGTGGAGGAGAAGGCAAGGTAAAGTTGGGCTAGCCACAGTGTTGGGAGACTGTCGAGTGAACAATCTCCTGCCACCCATCATTTTCAGGGACTTCAGGCTGTAAAGAGACATGAGGAGGCAAAGGGATGTTGGGGGCTTGCAAGGCTTGGAAAGGAGGTATTTCAGGCCTAGGTCAGACTATTCCCTACCAAATGTAATCAAAGAATCCTGCATGAAACATTTGGCTAAGCTCTTCTGAATCAGAGTCAAATGTATAGAAAACCTGGGCCTTCTTGGGCCTCGGTTCCAGTTACCTCTACCTCTGCTTCCTTGTCCATGGCTTCCTCGACTGAAAAATCTCATCCTACATATGTTAACAATTAGAAAATAGTCTTTTTAAATAACCATGCATGACAACTCCTTAAAAATACGAAATAGATTTGGCTCAGAATGTATTAGGCTCATGCAATCCAATCCATACAAATTGTTCTAATGTTAATCAACGAGCATGGGGGTGAAACAATGTTTTGGGAAACATGAGGGGTTTGTATTGGGAGAAAATATGATATAATAAAAGGGGAAATGAAATTTTCACTACTCAATGACAACAACAATCGACTGTAAATCAACCAAATAAAACCTCACTACAATGCACTCAACACACTTCCACTTCATCCACTTAACACATAAATTCTCTTAGTTGTAATCAACATCAGAACAGGGGGTGAATAAAATGAATATGGGATATGTAAGGGGTTTGTAATTAGTGGAAAATGAGATAATGAGGGGGGAACAAAATGATTACTATCCATGAGATTAATCAAGCAATCCATAACATATTTTGCAGTAAGAAAAATATGCATCAACCAACAATCAGATGACTGAGTAAAATCCCTGTGTATTTGCCTAATTTCACTGTCCATTAACATCCCACAGTCATTACAAAACATAAGTAATTCACGTAATATGTAAGAGGTTTTGTTTCCTTTATTCGCACATTCTGCACTTTATAATAGTCAACAACAACACTCATTCCCAATCCGTAATTATTAACATCCGTCACTATCATACATTTCACAAATCCACATCTATATTTCAAAGTAGTGTTTCCAAAGATAACAACGAAGACACTATTTTTGTAATAGAGCCAATCAAGATCTATAATGATATTCGTTCCCATATGTATACGCAGTAAAATAATCAAGACCAAAACAACCAAAATGTCACATGCCATGTCTGAAATGACAATTTACTATACAACCAACAATCAACACTTTCACATAGGCTATGCATGGAAAAATGTCCAAGGCAATGTAACCATGCCAATGTAAAACAAGACATCTCAATGCGCCTTAAACTCTGAGCCAAATACCTAACATGACTGTCATCAATAATGGTCAATTTCAATAAACAACATGCTTAAAAAAAAGAAATTTGAGGGTATCACTGAGTATAAGAACCAATTATCCATACTACAAAAAGAGTGCAACCAACCAAACACCATGATACAACAGTTCGACTTATCACAACAAACACCAGTGATGTCAATAACTCAACATATTGTGCAAAGACTGTGTATATTACTGAGTGTTTAGTTCATTTAAGTCGCATCGCAATTTAACCAAGCTATGCATACTCAGACTATTCAACCAATGAAGGATGTTGTAGATATGTCTTCGATAGCTACCCAGTTTGATTATCATTCAACCCCAGAGAGAACATAGTTATCATGCCTCATGTTTCATTTTCAAAACACAACACACAGAACGCGACCTATGTGAGAAAACCTAAGAATTATTGACCCATGTCAACCATAAACCAAATCATCACAAGTGCCAAATAGTGACTGTACATCAACCAACAATTCGCCATTGTGGTAAAAAAAAAATCAATCGAGCAAGTCATGGTATCTGTACATAACCACGCATCTAATCGACATTGCAGAGACCTTTCCATTTAAAATCAACTGAGTTTCCTTGATAACATGTGGGTGATTTGCGATCTTTAGGAATGCAAATCGAAAATGTAAGGTTCATACTTTATCACAGAGGCAATGATGAAAAACCAAAACCACACGACCGCCATATGACCAACAGGTGAGCCCGTGTTCGAAGTCATAGGCCACAACAATTGGGAACAACTTAACATGATTGATAGAATCCCTATGTAGCTCTAGTCTGGAGAGTTAAGGGCTTTCATAGTAGCCATCATAGGAGGAAAGGAACCAACTATAGTGAAACTTTGAAGCTGTAGGAGTATGCACAGGGAGGGATATGAGGATTGTGAACAGGAGGCAGTTCCTTGACAGGGCCGAACAGGAAAACATGGCTCTAATTAAGCCCAACAATTGCGAAGACAACCATTCAACCATGATTTAATAACCCTTTAACCAAATGTAGTGGTAACCAAAAACTACCACTAATTTGGAGACGCGCATTTTCACAATGTCCTCCACATTTCATGGATCCGCCATTGGAAATCATGATTTGGAAATTATTTACTTGATATAGCAATGCATTTCTTGGGAAATGCGACAATGAATAAAATTATGGGTGCTTCCACTATCAACAAGAATGATGACCTTACTATTCTTGATTTAACCAATTAGATTGAGGGATTGGGGAGCAGAGAAGATGGTGAGAGCATTTAGGGAAATGACCGATTCTACTTCAGGAGGGTCTGAGGGAGGGGTTATGTTAGTGGGTTCAAGTGACTCAGACACAAGGGGATTTTCAATATCCTCTTTCGAAATATTCTCTGATATGGACATAAAAATATTTTGTTCCTACACTTGTGGCCCAGAAAATATTTGTCATCATAATTATAACAAAGGCCTTTGAGTTGGCGTTCAACTATTTCAACCCTGGTAAATTTTTGGATATTTAGTGGAGCAAAAGGAGTAGTGGGATTTACTAATTTAGTGCGAGGAATAAAGGAGGGTTTCCGATTTTGAGAAGAGACAACCTGTAGTGATTCCTTATCTCTTTTAGTAGACTCCACCCAACTCTGAGGCTGATCCATGAGGACATGGGGACAAATATCATCCTTAAGGCCATTGATAAAACATTCTTGGAAAAAAACATCAGACATGCCCTGTATACGAAAAGTTAGTCGCTCAAAAGAAGCTATAAAGTCTTCCACTATTCCATATTGTTTCAACTTTTTCAAATGACCTAAATGGTTCGTGTCAATGTCAAAGCATTCATAAATATCTGCCACAAAGTGTGTCCAAGCAACATACCCTTGACGGGTAGTTTTTCTCCATTGCCACCATTGCCAACGTTCTTCATCTAGATGGAGAACACCATACCGGAGTTTGGCCAAATCATATGTAATTCCGTACAAATAGAAATAATGTTCCATTTGAGTTACCCAACCAGTGGGATCTGAGCCATCAAATTTGGTCACATCCACCCACGAAAGGCGTAGGTCACGCTAAAAGTGACGAGGCTGAAAATTATGGGAATGAGAGGAAGTTTCGGCTTTGGTATGAAAAGGTGGGTTAGATAAAGGGGGATCTACAGGCATATGAAACTTGGTGTAGATCATCGAAATGACATATTCAAGATGGGTATTCATGTCTTGTTTGAGGTCTTCTTTGAGTTCGGTGATTGATGCGGTGATGGAGGAATGCTTGTTTTGATTTATGGTGGCAATATTGGAATATTGGCACTGAGCTGTCTCACTTCTTGTTAGGTATCTATGAAATTAGATTGCAAGGTATTGAAGAAAGCTTCCAAGTCTTGGATACAGGTATGGGCCATGATGACAAGGGAACCGAAAAGGGGGAGGGTGGGGTCAAATTGTTTTTTGAAAAATTATAGGTATGAATTTGATAAGGGCGAAGAGATAAATCCAATGGAATAGGTCTCAAATAATGGTGCAAAAATTTCCAAACTTATTATTTATTTATTTTTATTCTTTTTAACACCTACGGAGTTACACTCTAGCCTGAAGAATAATGCAGTGATGAAATGACCAAATGATTAACCAGTAAAAATGTGTAGTGATTTGGAAACTCAAACAAAGTTGCATGACAATAGATCTTGTTTGTTTTATGTTTTATTTCCATCTGCAAGGGTTAAGTATTCAAGGGTTCTATAGACAAGGGTTTTCCCTGTGCTATAACTCTCTGATATATGTGTGAGGTCCAACAATAGTACTCGACCCAATATCTCAGGGAACCAACTAAGGAGGCTAGACCGTGCCCTTAGCCATACTACCCGACTACCCAAGTACTAGAGAGTATCTTCCCGAGTGTTGTTCTCAGTGACACTGTAATAGTCAGGAGACCGATCGATTTATCAAAAGAGGGCTTCAAGAAATCTAGGCCAATCCATATACAGGTGTTGTATGATGCACTACCACTCGAAGGGGTATGAACATGGGTTACAAGGGTGGCCAATAAATGTGTGCTTAAGTACCACTTGTATTTCCTGCGTGTATGAATCCCTCAACTGTGGTTTTATACACATAACGACAGATCTATGTAGCTTAAAGCTATTGGAATACATCTCTACCTTGAAAAAACATTACCCACAATTTTATGTCGAGGAAAGTGATTTAATACCACTTGTAATATTCTAGATATAAAAAGTATGTAGAAAAAAAATAAAATGTTAGAAATGGCATATAAACAACAATATAACCAGAAAAACACCAGAATAACACTGAAATGATATCAGAATAACACTAGAAAGAGAACTTGTATTCTGAGAGCAATGTTCACCTGCCTCTTCGAGGGGGAAACATCTAGTCTAGAAGAGATCTATTACAATAATATCCAAGCTATGGTTCTCATACCCTTGACTCCTATTTATACTAAATATGTATATCAAAAGAACCATCTAGAGGAAGATCCTTCTAGAAGTGAAAGCTTCTATTAGGTCTTATTACATTCAACTTATTCTACCTTATTGCAAGGCCTTATTAATATTTACCTTTATTACATATGAATATATTGTTCTACCTACGTGAGGGGTTAGGTCCCTAACATGATACAATTGTGCTATTGCATCATGGAGGGGAACATAGAAATGGCCATCAAGGATTGGGAAGACGATTTGAGGATTCCAGTCCTCACTCGAGACATACCTGTAGGGGTAGAGGAGGAGGAGGAAAGGCAAGAACATCCACATGATGAGGAGGTTGGGTAGGAACAGACACAACCCCAATAAGTCACAGTTCCCTAGAAACCAAGGATGGGATAGACCAAACCAAAGTAGAAGAAAGGGGGGACATCCAAGACAGGAGTCTAGACGGGGAATAAGAATAATACATAGGTCCCCCAAGTACAGCAGAAACAGGCTGAGTCAACAAAGGGAACTACAACAAGTCCTAATCCACAAGAGCCAGACCCGACTAAGAAACCAACTACTAAGACATGGGGTGTGTGCAATAAGATGAAGGTGCATAGAACACCTCTCAAATACATGATCACAGAGGATGATGCAGAAATGGTAGCCCAAATGGTTCAATATCACACATTTGAGGATTTTGAGAATTCTGCGCGCCACAGGGACAAAATTCAAGAAGAGATGGTAGACATGAAAAAACTCCTCAGAGAGATCTGGGAAGCACAAGAAACCGACAACAAAATTGAAATGAGCCCATCAACATCACACAAAGGAGGAGAAACTAAAGCAAGTGAGTGGGATACAATCTAGCCAATACCACAGTCGAGAGAAATGTTTAACGTTACACCCAACATGTTGCACATGGACGAGATCGTGGGGCAGAAACCCCTAAAGGACTTGGCTCAATTGTAGTTGGTATTGTCGTAGATACCAACAAAGGCTCTATATAAACTACAGGTTAGCATTACCCATGAGGTACAGTTTCATGCACAAACAGACATAGCAAAAACGAAGTAGGTAAAGGATAAATAAGATGAGATAGAATTGGTATTCGAGCAAGCCAAGCTCAATACCAAATAGGAGAGGGAACGTGTGAATGGATTGGAGCAGAAAGTGGTCGAACCTTATGAGAAGATTCCAAATACCATGTAGAGGTCCAAACTCAGGACAATAGAAAAGATTGATCAGATTACGTAGACAATCGATCATTATCAACAAGAGATCGAGAATATCCACGAGAAGCTCACACCTACCACTCCACCAGAGGTCAAGGATAAAAGGAAGCAAGAGGCAACATAGTAGATATAGGAGATAGAATGACAGGTCCACGTAGTGACCGACTTGTTCGACAAAGAAACATAGCTCTGGCGAAGATGGAAGAGGATCAACAGGTCCAGCAATGGGACTAGGAAGAAGAAAGGATAAGCACAACTATCCACAACCTCAAGAAGAGGAAAAATAAAATTTCAATCATGGAGCACGTCGAAGGGGCGCAAGATTGAAGATACTGCAGGCAGAACTCACCACTGCATAAACGTGGAAAAAGGAACGCCAAGCTCAAATGGAACTGCTCCAAGAGAAAGTAGCAGAGGTGATTGCACAGGCAGAGGAACCCAAGAAATATATGGCATAGACCCATATAGAGTGTGAAAGGTTGGTCAACGATGATATTGCAGTACATACATTGGATGCACTCAAGGAGAAGACCATGCAGGCTTAAACGCAAGCAACATAGCTCAAGAAAAAGTTCCAAGCAATCACCAGGGATATCAAAGAAGCACACAAAGGTTAGGTGGCTCAGGACAAGCCACATGTCAGTGTTGGGGGCCTGTTGGAAGAAAACCAAAGTAGAAAGAAAGACTATTTTGGGAAGGAAGGCATGCACAAGGAAAGCGATAGATGGAAGGAAAAGAAACACGCGCATATGCATGGAAGACCTAACGACATTAGGGTTAGGATTTTTGTAATACATTGTAATGACTGGTGATCCGAAAATGTATAAATATAGATATATAGGTCTCATAAAGGAGCTAGATGGAAAGGTATATGAGAGCTAGAGGGAGGATATAGAGAGTCTAGAGGAGGATTCATGTTTTGATAGCTAGTTGTAATATTTTTCTATACGACCTACTTTGTAAGTTGTTGAGTTGGATAGGAGTAAGGAGGGTGGATATTGAGGGTTAGATCGTAGGTTGAGGATCTTGGTGTGATTTACTCCACCTCATAATGGATCTTTATCTGACTGAGAGGAGTTGTAAAGCGCGCAACACTGTAGTTTTGGAAATGCTATAATAAAAGAGCTTAAGAGCCAGATCTTTGTGGACATAGCCCAGGAGGGGGTGAACCACGATAAAAAATGTGTTATGTGATTGAATGCATGTGTTTCCTTACTGGTTAAGTAGTTATCGGTATGATAAATGAATGAGTTGATTATTTCCCATGCATAATCGTGAATAATAGTTGATTTCTTTAATAGGTTAAATAGAACTCTCAGTGCACACTTCTTATATCTCCACTCAATCTTGGACTGCAAACACTTGAGTATTGTCGTCACCCATTAGAACTATCTCGAGTGAGACTGTGGAGTGCACTCTGTGTGATGTGTTGCCTTCTGGTTCACCGGGAGGGCCAATAGTTTTATATGTTTTGTTGGAACCCCAGTAGACATGAACCCTGGGTCAAGCGTATTGAAGATATAAACTCAGACATATAAACTATAACCAACAGGGACCACTGGCGAGGTTGCGTGCTACACAAAATTCCTAATTAGCCAAGTACATGATAGAAGTCTATGGCTTGACCAGAGGTATATTATTCATGCATACAACATCCACCAGATCACTGGCTTATCTCTTGAGGGTGAGAATAAGTCCAAAATATTCCAAGGCCCAAGAAAGAACGGGAAAAATAAAGGTGAGGTTAGCCTTTATGAGAAGTTCCACACACAGAGAGGTAGCTGAATGACAAATATTGAACCAATTATTACAAAAACGGTTTGAACAACCTGCTATATAATCACAATAAAGGTCATGCAGTACTATTACAAAGGTGAATTCACCCTCTATGCACTCTCTGTAGATTATTTTTGCACAAATGAGGTTGTATTCAAATGGTGCACTATCTATTAGAAGAACTCCTTGTAGTGTGTGAGGAAGCTCAGGAGAAAGGAGGAACCTTTATGTATGGGTACTTGTTAATATCATTCGCCATGTGGAAATGGAAGCCACCCATGGGGAGACAATTGGCATTAGCAGACAAAGGTTGCCTTGCCAAAAATTTTGAACCTTGGCTGCAAGATACCAGATCTAATAAATATGTAGAACATAAATAAAATGCTAGGAATGGAAGAATAACAGTAATATAACCAGCATAATCATCCACAATAACACA
>SNQJ01S0203445.1:14202-29406 GCA_010110895.2 Picea sitchensis
CCAAGAAATACAATATGTGCCTCAATTCTAAGAAGATATACCAATGATAGATATTAATTATACCATCGTTTTATTTATGTAGATATGACTTATACAATAATTTCCATGCATCCAATAGCCTCTCTAGGTAAAATCCTCAATCGCCCATAACCATTTCTCATATAGACAAAAAAATCCAACTACACATAGAAATAAGACATACCTTTTGAACTTGCTGATAGATTTGTTGTACTTGATCATTGTATACTTTCCTAGGAGATTTCTTTCAGACTCTAGAAACCTAACATCTTCATCTTATCAAGTTTTGGTGTCTTTTACCACATGTACGTGCCATGTTATACTACCAGCCCGTGTACGTACGCTCCCTTCTCCATTGCAACCCGCATACACCTAAACAACTAGGGTTTTTTCACTATTTTCTGCAATTCCAAATTTTTTTCCATCAACCCTTCTTGCTACCTCAAACTTGCATAACTTCAGATGTATCAATGTGTACCTACGATAAACTTTACACAATAATATATATTCAATGTGCTCAATATGTTCTAATAGGAAATCCTTTCTCTCTTATTTGTACTTCCATGTAGCTTCCTCAAGGGGTTACCTTCTAACCAACTTAACCCTATTTCCTTCTTTTAGGGTTAGCCTACTTCTAACCACTTGTCCACTTCTAACCCACTTTGCTACAAATAGTAAATTCTCCACTTCTAGTTCCAACTAAATTATTTATAATTATTTTCCTGTTGCAACAACTTAACCCATGATTAACTCCTAGTTTCACCCACTTGACTAGTCAACTTCTTCTAGGAGCTTCTAGAATAATTTAACTTCTTTGACCTTCTATATAACTCATGGGGGTTCTCCAACTTCACAAGGCCATAACTCTCTAACTGCGAGGAGTTATGTGGTGTTCCACATATCACCGGAAATGGCATGGCATGTAATATCCATCTAGGATAGTCTTACTTGCAAATATATTAATCTTCATATTAGTATACATCGATCAAACGAAAGTCTCTTAACCATACTATTGGGGCTACTGGAATTTTATATTGGACTTTCTTCAAGGTTTGACATCAATGCCAACCAAACCAATTAATAAATAATATCCCCTTTTGGAATTGATGGCAACACTGAATTCATATCACTCATGCTCCCCCTATGACCATCACTCCCCCTAGAAACATGCCTATGTTCTCTCTCTCCAAGCATCTAAATATCTATCCTGCATTTGATGAATCTCCCCCACTTTGACATCAATGGAAAAGATAAATTTATGTCTGAGGATACCCCTCCTAACTGAACTATCCTTGCGATTTCTCCCCTTGAATGAACTCTTCTTGAAACTTCTCCCCCAACCTGAAATTTCCTCTTTATGGTGCTTCCTCATGCAAATATAAGACATATAAGATAAGAATACGTTTTGGAGTATAAATTACTCCGAGTATCTAGAGAAGATACTCAAAGGATTCCCTTGGAAGCAGTTTTGTAAATATATCTTCAACCTGTTCTTTTGTTCCCACATATTTAACTCTGATGTTCTTGTCTGCAACATGTTCCTGTAGAAAGTGATACTTGATTGTGATGTGCTTTTTCTTTGATTGCATCACTAGATTCTTTGAGAAAATGATGACACTTTTATTATCACAATATATTGGAATGGACTCATCATACTAAAACTCTATATCTATCAGAGTTTGTTTCATCCATAGAACCTGTGTACAACATGTTGTTGCTGCAATATAATTTCATTCAGTTGTAGACAATGATACTGATGATTGTTTCTTTCTTATCCAAGATACTAATAACTCACCCAAGTAGAACGTTGCTCCACTGGTGCTTCATCGATCATCAATGCAACCTACCCAATCTACATCTATGTAGCCCATAAGTGATATATCCTTTCCTTTTGGATACCATAATCCAAACTCTTATGTACCATTGAGATATATGGATATCTGTTTTACTGCTAGAACATGTGATTCCTTTGGTGCTTCTTGAAATCGTGCCACTTGTCCAACTACCTGCATTACATTTGGTCTGGATGTTGTCACATAAAGTAAGCTTCCAATCATTGACCTGTACTGCGTCTGATCTATAGACTTTGAATCATCATATTTACTTAACTTGCAACTTGTTTTCATAGGAGTATTGAGTATTTTTCAATCTTCCATTCCAAACCTCTTTAGCATTTGTCTGATATAATTAGTTTGAGAAATAAAAATGCCTTGGTTTCTTTGACATATATGAATACCCAAAAAGAAGGATATTTCTCCAAGTAATGACATTTCAAATTCATTATGCATATCCTTTGCAAATTTTTGGCTTAACCTATCATCATCACTTCCAAAAATAATATCATCAACAAAACTTCAATTAATTAAATACTATCTTGAGTTACCTTGATGTAGAGGTTATTGTCTGCATTTCCCTTGCTAAACCCTTACTGTTGTAGATATATGTCCAGTCTAGAATACCATGCTATGGGGGTTTTTTTTAGACCATATGACGTAGGAGCATCGTCAAAAACATTCATCAAGCCGAGTGGAGGACAACTCAACATCAAGCTCGCATTCAAAAATGTTTTGGGATCCAAAAAACGAGAGCGTGTCATTTTTGTTTTGAAATCATTGTAATTAAAGATTTTAATGTTTTGAGGCAAGAACCATTACATAAGGTCGTCGAAGATTGTGATTATCTTAATTAGTTGTAGTATTGTACAGATATTGAGTAGTGACTCGTATCTGAGTTGTAAATGCCATTTATTGAAATAATCCTTAGTGGGAAAATGATTTGATTATGGAATTTCCAACATGTACACACCTTGTTATACTTCCAACCCATGTACATACGTTCCCTTCTCCACTGCAACCCGCGTACACCTCAAAAACTAGGGTTTTTTTTTCAGTATTTTCTACAATTCTAAAACTCTCTCCATCAACCCTTCGTGTTACCTTAGACTTGCGTAAATTCAGATGTATCAATGTGTACCTGCAATAAACTTTACACAATAATAGATATTCAATGTGCTCAATAGGTGCTAATAGGAAAGTCTTTCTCTCTTATTTATACTTCCATGTAGCTTTTTCAAGGGGTTACCTTCTAACCAACTTAACCTAATTTCCTTGTTTTAGGGTTAACCCACTTCTAACCAACTGTCCACTTCTAACCCACTTTGCTACAAATAGTAAATTCTCCACTTCTAGTTGCAACTAAATTATTTTAAATTATTTTCTTATTGCAAAAACTTAATCCATGATTAACTCCTAGTTTCACCCACTTGACTAGTCAACTTCTTCTAGGAGCTTCTAGAATAATTTAACTTCTTTGACCTTCTACATAACTCATGAGGGTTCTCCAACTTCACAAGGCCATAACTCTCTAACCGTGAGGAGTAATGTGGTGTTCCACATATCACCAGAAATGGCATGGCATGTACTATCCATCTAAAATAGTCTTACCTACAAATATAGTAATCTTAATATCATTATACATCAATCAAACTAAAGTCTCTTAACCATACTGTCGGGGCTACTGTAATTTGCTACAGGACTTGCTTCAAGGGTTCAGATCAATGAAAACCAACCGAATTAATCAACAATATTCCCCTTTGGAATTGATGGAAACACTCTGATGCAACACTGAAGTCATATCAATCATGCTCCCCCTGTGATCATCACTCCCCCTAGAAACATGCCTATGTTCTCTCTCTCCAAGAATCTAACTCTCTATCCTGCATCTGATGAATCTCTCCTCCTTTTAAATCAATGGAAAATGTAACTTCCTGTTAGAGGTTTCCCCCCCTAACTGAACTATCCTTGGGGCTACTCCCCTTTACTGAACTCTTCCTGAAACTTCTCCCCCAACCTGAATTGTCCTCTTTATGGTGCTTCCTCGTGTAAATATAAGACATATAAGATAAGTATTCATTTTGGATTAGAAATTACTCTGAGTCTCTGGAGAAGATACTCAAAGGCTTCCCTTGGAAGTGATTTTGTAAATATATCTTCAACATGTTCTTTTGTTCCCACATATTCAAATTTGATGTTCTTGTCTGCGACATGTTCTCATAGAAAGTGATATGTAACACCCTGTTTCCCCCAGTTTGTAAATAAAACTATATTAGCCAAGGAACTATGGCAAACTCAAAGGTGTGAATGTTTGATTTGATGGACCTTTTTATAAAAGGTTGATGAATGTAAATTCTGTTATTTTAATAGAAAATGGATACGTGTTGCATGACTGTTGGAAAGGGGATGTGCTAAGACAGGCCATGAATGCTATGAAAAGGTGCTGGAGGGGACCAAGAATTCTTGCATTAACCTCTACCAAACCAGTACTGTGTTGGATTTAATTGCTCAGGATCAGAATAACCCTCTGACCTAGGAATGAATTATAGTCAGGATGGTAGGTGGGAAGACCTCCTCAAGATTTAATGAAGGGTTGGGGCAGACCACCCATATGTAAGGCTTCCATACCTGACCAGAGAATGGGAATTTGGGCCACACACAATCCTGCTGGGAAGTGAAAGAAAGGAAAGCGTGGGGGACAGAGAGGAAAAATCTATGAAGAGTGCAAAGACAAGCGTAGAAGATTTGGGACTCAAGGAAGGATTGTCAAAAAGAGTGTGTTCTGATCACAGGAAATAGAAACTAATATGGGAGAAGGAGAGTAACCTTCATCCCTATCTATTTATGAGCCTGAAGAAGATATCCAATCAAAAGCATCGTGGTCTAGCTCGGGGGTGGCTAGTGGTAATTCCATTAGGAGTGACTGAGCCTATGGTCAAGTGGAAACGGGCACCCTTTCCAATAGTCACTTCACGTTGTTTGGTTCTAATAAGTGTTTCTATACTTTATGCGTTAAATTGGGAATTAATAGTTGCATGCATGTATTTACTTATTTGTAAATGGTACTGCACTAAAAAGGCTAAATTTTGTATATACGTTGTTTTCCTTGAGGACTTGTGCTTTTGTTTTTCCCGTGTTCCCCAATTTAGCTCTCGAAGGTGTTTTCCCTAGGGAGCTACCTCAAAAATATGAAATCAGAGAAAGCCTCTTGGCACTTCTACCATCATGGTAACCTCATGAGTTTATGCCGCCTAGTATAAAAAATTAAGGTGCTGCGAACTAGGAAGGTGTTTCCTTCAAACCAGTAGTATGAAAGATCTTGAATTTGCACCCACGAACTTAGTCAAAACCCGGCTAAAGAGTAGAGCTCATAGATCGAGAGTCATCTAAAGGTCCATGTGACCTGGGTCTAGGAACCCTACACTAAAAGGAGTTAACTCATGAAGGCTTTAGAGCTTTGAGATTTCGAAGCTCTGAGATGTCAAACTTCACGATAGTCATAGTTACTCAAACTACCAGAGTGACAAGAGTCGTAGATGAATTAAGAACCTTATAGAGGAGATGGATGTGAGCCATTCATCAGGAGGATAAACTATCCCAGTCGTCAGATTGATTCAAAGACCCGTTGGAGCTAAAGAATCAAACACCAACCGCTCTTTTTAAATCGATGGTTGGGAATCATTGTGGAGCGGGAAGGTGAAATTAGTAGACGTGTAGTTCGTGTCCCGCAATTCACCAATGTCGTTGATCTCATTGGGGTGGAATATCAATGACCCTGATTAGACCGAGTTGGGCGAGTACTTTTCAGATTGTCGAGGTTGAGCTATCTGATAAAGAGTGTGCATGTTGGGACCCCACAATCACTGTGAACCGTCGATTGGTGAGCTAATCAGTATTAGATGGATCATGACCATCAGACCTAGAAATTTTTTTAGGTGGATAGTTGTGAGTTCCTTTGGAAATACATGGAGTAACCGAGTCCATCTGTGTCATCGATATGAGAGAAAGGACACATGTCGATAGATCATCGACTTTTGGTGTAAGCTCTCCAGGAGAAAGCGAGTGTGGAGAAGTTTAAACTCCCGAAGACCGAAGAGCCAAAGTGAATTGCAGCCGTCGATCTGTGGGAGACACGTGTCGACGGATCGTCGACTTCAGGTGTAAGCACTCCAAGTGAAAGCGAGTGTGGAGAGGTTGACACTCCCAAAACCTAAAGAGACAAAGCAGATCTAAGTCGTCCAAGACAAAGGGACATGTGTCGTTAGATCCTACAATTCGAAGGAAAGTCACTCCAGGAGGAAAGAGGATGTGTTGAACAAGAACTCTCGAAGGTCGGAGAGTTGAAGTTCTATTGACAGGCGTAAGTGACACACCATCAAATGGAAGGATAGACCCGGTCCGAGGTTGTCTAATTAACATAAGTCATTTGGTATGACCTATCCTGATGGGTTTAATTGCTCCGTTAGCCAACTAGGGTCCTAAAGATAGAACAATGAAATAAACTAACTAAAGAAAAGATTCCAAAAATCGACACAATAATTACAAATATTTATCTAAGAATGGAATATACAAATGATTATGAACAATTTATATACAATTTACAATGTTTGCATGAAATCTTGCGAAAATGATTGTTTGATAAAGTTTTTGAATCAAATATGAACAACACTTCTTTTTGTTTTTTTTTAAGATATGAAACAAATAAATACTAAATGAATACGATTGAAACAGTGACACAAAAACAATCAAAGCTAATTAATGTAATCATTGTTTCATTCATAAACAACTCTAAATAAAAGAAAAGAATGCATCTACTAACCTCTAACTGATCAGTCAATTGGGTTTATCTTCCTGTGTTGTATGAGCTCCTACCTGTACTGTTGTTAAGGTAAACCTATAACAGAACAATACTAGCACTTCCAGAATACATTCAAAGAAGTATTTGATATTGGAGTAAATTAATAACAACATAAATACATCTAATTAAAAATTATGTGATCTTAGGATGATCAATATTTAAGAATGAGAGAAAACTCAGATCTAAATATTGATATTATTCAACATTTAACATTAAGAATAAATTCAAAAATAATCAAATGATAGATCAATAACACATAAAAATGGAATAAGAAATTATTGACAACATATAACATTTAACAGTATGAAAACACCATATGATGACAAGCTAAATCTAAAATCAACCATAATAACATTCTCATAATACAACAGTAATGAAAGAACGAAATGGAATAAGCATCACACAAGTTTAAAGCCAAATATGAA
Source organism: Picea sitchensis (assembly GCA_010110895.2). Classification (NCBI taxonomy): domain Eukaryota; kingdom Viridiplantae; phylum Streptophyta; class Pinopsida; order Pinales; family Pinaceae; genus Picea; species Picea sitchensis. The sequence continues at coordinate 21,336 of SNQJ01S0203445.1, forward strand.
TTTCTTTCCCATATTCTTAAAATCAAATGCCCATACTGTAGTCCTGGAAGAATTTTTGGGATAATAGACTCTTAAAGATAGAAAAAAAAATTAATACATAAATGATACCAATTAACCATGTATCGATAAAAAAGACTAAAGCTAATTTAAATCAATTCATAATCAATTATTCAAAGAATATGAAGATATTATAATGAAAATAAAACCATTTTACTCATAGGACAAAAGCCATTAAGCAACCTGGAATTCCATATTCTTCTTTGAAAATACTCGTCCATTCTTCCAAAGATTCCAACCATCTATAATGAAAATAAACCATTTTACTCATAGGACAAAAGTGATCCGGATTTATTTTCTAAGACAAAATGAGAGCGAGATATAATAAAGAAATGCACAGATATTGCGTATATTCAATAATATGACAGAAATGTATCGAGATGCAACCATAAACACAGATATTGCAGATACACGATTTCATTAATCAGAGAAATGTACAAAGACTGTAAAATACGAGTGAAAGACTCGCTAGAATGGTGGCAAAATTATCTCGAGAAGAGATGTGGATGCTACACGTGATTCGTAATAAGATGATTACAATGAGGCTCGAAAGGCCTTTTACAATAGACGGGAATGCCAAAAGTCCTGTAGACATCCAAAAATCTAACCCTAGGAGATGAAGCTAAAAGTCATGTATTCCGCTTGTTGGTGCATCAACTTCCAAGGTCAGAACTTTGCATATGATCTCCGCTTTAAGCGTATGATAGCCCGCTGGAGATCTATCCGAGGAATACAAAAGTTTTGAAAAAATTCCATGATGGAATTTTATGACCAACATACCCCCAAAAACGCCAAGAATTTCAAAACGGCTCCAGAAGTTCGTGGACCAAAACCGCTAAAAATAGTAAATTGCCAAAAATGTCAAGGAAAACTGTCTCTGGAGCCAATTGGAAGAGGTGGTGGCCACCCATATCCATCTGATCAAAATCCATTAAGCAACCCTTCGGAATTGCCATTCCTCTTTGAAAATACTCATTCATTCTTCCAAAGATTCCAACCATCCGTCACTCCATTTGAAAAGAAGAAAAGTTTAGAAAATAAATAATAATATACAAAAGAGAAAGGATTAAAATCCTCCTCTCAATTCTTGGATCCAATGGTTTGATCTTTCTCATATATTTATACAATGAATGAACAGTTCACGCCACTATTAATTTCCGCCACCTAAAATTCTTTTCCTTGTAAAGAGACACAAATATATCTCAAATCGTATATTTGTTTGGGAATTTTTTACGCGGAAGCTAAATGGGTTCATTTGGGAAATGGACTTTTAACTGTTTCTTCAAATTCCTCAAGGTCATTGAACTCAGTCCCACAAAAATCGCAAGTCTCTTTGTTCTGACACATCTAAATTTTATCCTTGTTGCTCATAAATTTATTTTCATAAAGCAATCCAATATTATTTTGAATCAATCATCTTGAACATATTTAGATAATAAAATCAGGCCATGATCAGATCTCTGTACTCAAAATAATTGATAATAGAAACCCATGAAACAAAAAGAAACCTAAAATTAATAACCCAAAAATTGCTAATAAAAACAAAATCTAGAACAATAGAATAAAATGAATTTAAACTAACTATAAGTTCTAAACAAACATTTTTTTATAATTTCCTTTCAAATATGATCTTAAAATTCTAGAAGCTTCAAGTTAATGGAGAAGAGAAAAATATTAATTTTGGTTTTTTACAAAATCAAACAAATCATAGATAATTCTTTTTTATTATTATTATTTTTATTTTGAAATAAAATGCAAAATGAAAAAAAAAAATTAATTAATTAATATCACCAAATGATTTTATGAAAATGAGAAACCAACCAAGATATTATTTGATGAAGTATTGAACCCATTATTCAACATAGTCAAACTTTCTAATGAGCAAAATAAAGAACACATAATCATAATTTAAACGAAAGTAAATAGTTGATAAAAATTAATGTTTTTGTTTAAATTGAGATTTCTATGCTCGTTTCTAAATTTTGACATATACTTTTGTAATGAATGTCTCATACTATAGTGAATGTCTTAAGTTTGTCTCAAAGTAAGCCAATGTATGGAACTATTTGAAAAGGTTGATTCTGTAGCTCATTATAATTATCAAGATTCTAATGGGGGAGTTGTTGGGGCCCAACAAATGGTGACTTACTGGGTGAAGTAGTTATCTCCGATCTGGTAATATTTCATCTCAGGAAGAAAAGAATAAGACTTGAAAAATGATTTAAGCTCCATGAAATAAATTCTCTCTGAGACCAAATAGTATTAGGATAAGCTCAATGTTATAACCAGAAAATATAATTTTCTTTGCAGGAGATTATGACCTAAAATAATGTTTTAATCAAAGAGTCATGATGTTTATAAAAGAACTTCAATACCGTTGACAGAGCCACTGCTGCCAACAAGCGTCCATAACCTCGACATGGATGTCATTTAACCCACTCAAATGATTTAATCCCATCCAATAGTTGTATCCACATGATGTATACTTCCATAAAAGTTAATTTAAAAACATATACCTGCTACCTCTCGACCCGACATTGCTTCGCTTCCAGTAGGCCTGTTCAGTACCCTGATGAAGTTGTCTTGGTATAATGTGTGCATTTACCTTCTGTCAGCGAGACTGTTTAGTACCTTGACGGGTTTACACACACTTCCCACACTTAAGTGCTTCCAACCCTCTTATGCCACTTTTAAATAATAATACAATTATAGATTTCTTGATGACAAAGAGAACAGGGTGATACTGGAGGTTAATTGCAATACAGGTGAATAGTTGATCATGTTATTTTTTTTTTTCAAAAATTGAAGTTTTATCATGGTTTAGAGATTTTAGATTTCCTTTAAGAGATCATCTAAAGAATGGGGAAACACTTAAAAGTGATTCCTTAAGAATATGGATGACGTAAAAAGTTTAAAGATCGTCGTAATTATCAAAGATTTAAACCATATCTCTAGTGTAATATTCTGGCAAAGACAATTTGAGGACAAAATGAAAGTGACAATTGACTTAAAAATCAATTGTCTGAGCTATATCTTAATATCATGACCTCTTTGAACTATTTCAATTTGCTTGAAAAAAACAAGTCTTAAAATAAATGCTTCCTTCGACAATAGCTCTTTGATCAGAAATATATTGATTCAAAAAGACAGATAAGAAGAAAACTCATTCAAAGCAATCAAAGAAAACAAAAAACACATAACAAACCAAATCAAATTTTATTAATGGGATTTAAAATCATAACTACACAAAATCAAAACAACAAAATAAAAAATTTCAGGAAACGATTTAGGCCAAAGATAAACTTGAGCTTTTGGATCCACTAGAATCTCATTGTAAAATAAAGGAAGAACTAAATCATATAAAATATCATGTGCGATCAAGTTCTTTTCTCAATATAGTGATGCATTAGATGCTACTTTGACCAAGCATTATTATTAAAAATAAAAGAGACTAAAAGAAAATAGAAAAATCCTTATTAAGATGAGTGCAGTCCTACTCATGGCACCTTGGGTCAGGGTTGAATTGATAGTTCAAATTTACTTATCTCTTTAGTTTCCATTTATAATTTTCATGATGATACTGCGTTTTTCAAAAGAAATATTCAACGAAAAGAAGAGAGAAAAATATTTAAATTGGACTTCCCTGACAACATTCATATTATGGTTCTCTTGGTGTACCCACTTGTGTTCATAACTTAATTATTACACAGAGAAATAAAACTAAAGGAAACCTACTCCTAAACCTACTCTAAACTACTAAATAGATCAAAACGCTAAGTAAAATCGTATTTCCAATGCAGCCACAAGAGCATCTTCAATCCTACAAGGCATAGAAAGTCAAAAATAAGAATAAAAGAATGTAGTATTTGCATATACAAAAGAAATATGGCATGCTTACCTCCTATATATTATTTTAAAAACAAAACAAGCACGACCTTACCATTATTTTGAAACTTCTTGATGTATGAATCCTCCAACCATTTTGCAATCTGGTCATGATATGGGTCATAATGGCATGGAAGAGTGTAAGTAACTTTGGAAAACTTGTTAATATTATGGGGACCTGACATAACCATCAACCAAGGCCAAAGTGCCCCATCCTCCTCACAATTCTCCAAGTGTTCATCAATTTCTTCACATGGAGGATCTAAAACAATCATGTAATGCTTACTTCCTAGATATTTAGGTAGAAACAAAGCAAACACAACTTTATACTTATGAAGATTTTTTAGATACGAATCTTCAAGCCATTCTAAGATCCTGTCATAAAAATTAGGATGCAAACTATGAATTTGATGAAATGGATATATCAATGGGGAACACATCATAATAGAATTCATGACATCAATTAGATTATTGGGTTGAATGTTTCCTTTGATGATATTGATTGTTTCAAACTGCGAAGCATAAACATTAAAATTCAAACTAATCAAAGAACAAATAGAATATTTGATTTCCATAAGAATAAGTGCATTGTTTTTTTCAACAATAAATCATGTAAAACCATCTTGCAACATGTCATTTTTTCATGCGAGTGAAGAAAGTGAAAAAGCATCAAATCCAACTTCATAAATGTTATGTTTAGAATTAATTTCACTAAATTTTAGCATATCGAAAAAATTTGATTGTGATGGAAAAGAGTAAGATACTGTGGGTAAAGTATCAAGTCCACTAGAATCTAAGAAGAGATTGAGATATAAAGAGTAAAAGGAATCAGAAATGAGCACATGCAAATAATATCTTGAGCTATGATATTTAACAATGGTATTCTCAAGACATTCCTCTTTACTTTCCTTAAAACTCTCACTTTGTTTTGGTGATAAATTCTTCAACATAATATGATCGTTTAAATTGGTCTCCTGTATGATAGATAATTCAAAAGTTTCACGACAAACATATGATATTTCTTGTGGATAAGGTATGATTTGTAGACGAGGGTTTAAGGTTTCTTCTTCCAATTGCATAGCTACATCTCTAATCAGTTTCATTGGAATGTTAGAATGCTTAAGATCGTTTTCGTCACCTAAGTGTTCTTCAATAATTGAATTTAAGTATTGATTAGAGCAAGGGTTAGAAGAATATGGACATTTATCTTGACCCAACATCAAATATTATTCCATGATGGTCGAGGACTGAGTATACAATGATTCAGAGGAAAACCCAATTTGATTGTCATTAAGAACCTTTTCAATAGATTCTACCTCCCTTGCTTGTTCAAAATTTTTGGATGGATTCCTCTCATCCTGTGAACAAAATTCTTCTTGCAATTGAGTGATATGATTTGCAACCGATTCATCATTTGTGATTGAATGTTATTGGATGAAAGGGACACAAGCATCATAGAGGAGATTTAGTACAAATGACATGTCATCAAGATTAAATTTACAGAGAACATGATGGATTCTTGTTGAAAATCCTTTTGGAGATGAATTGTCATTGATTAGTAAAGTATGAAATTCTTCACATAATTGATTGTAATTATATTTTTAAAAATCATCTAAAAATCCATCTACAAATTGAAACCAATCAATAATGTGATATGCTGGAAAAGACTCAAACCAATGTTTAATCCGCCCCCTGAAAGTGAAAGAAAACAATCTGCATAAAACCTTTAAATCAAAAATATCATGTTTGATGCATTTAAACCAAAACTTGTTAAGATGGTGTTTTGAAGATACATCCCCCCCACTGTCAAAGGTGAGTTTTGAAAAGAGAGATACTGTCTCGTTGGGAATATCAGGTAATGAGAAGTGGAAAACATGTTCCAACACAATGATTTGGGGAGCCATGGGGAATTAAATACATTCAAAATAAAGACTCCTACAAGGCTAGCTTGTCAGTCTGACCTACCTTCTAGTGCATTTCAATATGACACAACATAAAAGTTTATAAATATGGAATTATGACAGGCTGAGGGGTAAAACATTTAATCATTAAATTTACCTTGGCCCTCCTTCTAGCACCATTTGTTGACGGGCGTAAGTGACACACCATCAAATGGAAATATAGACTCGGGTCTGGAGTTTTCTAATTAACCCAAGCCGTTTGGTATGACCTATCCTGACGGGTTTAATGACCCCATTAGCCAACTAGGGTCCTAAAGATAACAAAATGAAATAAACTAATTAAAGAAAATATTCTAACAATCGACACAATAATTACAAATATTTATCTAAGAATATGAATATACAAATGATTATGAACAATTTATATACAATTTACAAGGTTTGCATGAAATCTTGAGAAAATGATTGTTTGATAAAGTTTATGAATCAAAATTCAAATATGAACAACACTTCTTTTTGTTTTGTTTTTTAAATATTAAAAAAATAAATACTAAATGAATACGATTGAAACAGTGACACAAAAACAGTGAAAGCTAATTAATGTAATCATTGTTTCATTCATAAACAACTCTAAATAAAAGAAAAGAATGCATCTACTAACCTCTAACTGATCATTCAATTGAGTTTATCTTCCTGTTTTGTATGAGCTCTTACCTGTACTGTTGTTAAGGGAAACCTATAACAGAACAATACTAGCACTTCCAGAATACATTCAAAGAAGTATTTGATATTGGAGTAAGTTAATAACAACAGAAAGACATATAATTAAAAATTATGTGATCTTAGGATGATCAATATTTAAGAATGAGAGAAAACTCAAATATGAATATTGATATTATCCAACATTTAAAATTAAGAATAAATTAAAAAATAATCAAATGATAGTTCAATCACATATAAAAAAATGGAATAAGAAATTATGGACAACATATAACATTTAACAGTAGGAAAACACCATATGATGACAAGCTAAAGCTAAAATCAACCATAAGAACATTCTCATAATACAACAGTAATGAAAGAATGAAATGGAATAAGCATCACACAAGTCTAAAGCCAAAGATGAATTGCTTTCCCATATTCTTTCTCAAAATCACATGCTCACACTGTAGTCCTGGAAGAATTTTTGGGATAATAGACTCTTAAAGATAGAAAAACAAATTAATACATAAATGATAGCAATTAACCATGTATTGATAAAAAAGACTAAAGCTAATTTAAATCAATGCATAATCAATTATTCGAAGAATATGAAGATATTATAATGAAAATAAAACCATTTTACTCACAGGTCAAAAGCCATTAAGCAACCTGGAATTTCATATTCTTCTTTGAAAATACTCGTCCATTCTCCCAAAGATTCCAACCATCCGTTACTCCATTTGAAAAGAAGAAAAGTTTACAAAATAAATAATACACAAAAGAGAAAGGATTAAAATCTTCCTCTCAATTTCTTGGATCCTATGGCTCTGATCTTTCTCATATATTTATACAATGAATGAACAGTCTGGGCATCACTATTAATTTCCGCCACTTGAAATTTTCCTTGTAAAGAGACACAAATATGTTTCAAATCGTGCATTTTTTTAGGAAAATTTCTACGCGGAAGTTAAATGGGTCCATTTGGGAAATGAGTTTTTAACTGTTTCTTCAAATTCCTCACGGTTTGGCTGCAATCAGTCCCACAAAATCGTGTCTTTGTTCTTGACGCATTTCTAAATTTTATCTATTGTTGCTCATAAATTTATTTACAGCAATCCAATATTATTTTTGGATCAATCATATTGAACGTATTTAGATAATAAAATCAGGCCATGATCAGATCCGTACCAAATAATTGATAATAGAAACCCGTGAAACAAAAAAAAACCCTAAATTAATAACCTAAAAATTGTGAATAAAACAAAATCTAGAACAACAAAATAAAAAATGAATTTAAACTAACTATAAGTTCTAAACAAACATTGTTTATAATTTCCTTTCAAATATGATCTTAAAATTCTAGAAGATTCAAGTTAATGGAGAAGAGAAAAATGTTGGAGTTATTTCACACACACCTAGGATTTATTTTTCCTAAGGTTATTTCTTGTTTATTAGTCATAATTAGTCATTATCTAGTCTCCTATATTTTAGGGGAGAATATTCCACCTGGAGAATATTCTCTTTTA
>SNQJ01S0203446.1:0-12633 GCA_010110895.2 Picea sitchensis
AAAATTGTTTTGAGCCAGTTGGAAAAGGTGGGTGGCCACCAATATCCATCTGGATCACTTATGATATTTCTATGTCATCTCACCTGTAAGGATATAGGTCTGAAATGTTAAATATGGGTGATATACCCACATCCTCTGGCAGCTCTATCTCATAAGCATTGTTACCAAATTTTCTTAGGATCTTGCATGGTCCAATCTTCTTCAGCTTCAGTTTGTTATATGTTCCCCTTGGGAAACTTTCCTTCCTCAAGTGTGCTAAAACTTGATCTCCCACTTCAAATTGAAGTTCTCTTATGTGTTGGTCAACTCTGCATTTATACTTTGCATTATTTTTTTGCAACTGCTCCTTTATCTGACTATGAAGCCTCTGCATTTCTGCAGCGAAGTATTCTGCTCCAGCTCTTCTGAATTCACTCTACTTCAAATCTCTCAATTCTGATACTCCTCTTGGATTCATTTCATACACTATCTGGAATGGATTTTTTCCTGTACTTCTATTCACTGAGTCATTGTATGCAAACTCTGCTTGTGATAGAATTTGATTACACTGGCTATGATGTTCAGTGATCAAACTCCTTAGCAAATCTCCTAAATTATGATTTATGTTGGCCCTCAACCACCTTTTGAGGAAACATTGGTCAGATTTGGCCCACTTTTGGACTTCGACACGTTGGTTGAAGAAGGAGCCCCCAGGCGCAAATGAGATCAGGGATCTCACCCATTTTTGCAAGCTATGTGGACCCAGTAAGGGGTTCTCTAGGGTTTCTATAATGGGTTTATGGGATGTCGTCCCATGGGGTTTCCCGTGTTTAGGCCTCATTGTAAGGGTTTGTAAAATTATAAATAAACAAGAATGTATGGTAGAAGTAGAGGTTGTGGAGCTAAGTGCAAGTAGTTCGAGTGGATTTGTGCAAGGGAATGTCTCTGTGTTAAGGCTTTGTGCTTGATAGTGAGTTGGCTATGTGCATTGACCAAGTTTTGGGAGGAGGATCTGGTGCTCAATGCGCAGATCTCTTGTCCGATGTGAAGCTTGACTTTGTGGATTAGTGCATAGGAGTCAATGAATTAATGCATAGGAGTCAATGAATGTAAGATTCAGACGAATAATAAAGAGGCGAAGCGATTGGTGGACGTAGCCCCACACTGGGGTGAACCACGTATATCTAGTGTCTTATGGTTTGTTTTGTGCAATGTTTTCTCTATTATGTTTTTCTTACTGCTTAGATTAGAATGTGTAATGAATATGTATGTTTTTCTTAAATGTTTTTCTTATGATAAAATGTTAGATCTGATTCACAGTGCTAAGTGCTAAGTGTTTGAAGTGCATAATATTTGTTGTTACTACGATAGATCTATCCTTGGGTATGTTCTGCGATGTTAATAAGGTTAATGAACTAATGCATGTTGCTTCCTAAGCGTTAACAGAATACTCGGTGAAGTGTTATTATCACAGATCGTGTCTCAACCTGGTTACAGACACCTGCATCCTGTAACCCCCCCTTGCTTCTACCTCGGGTGAGACTTCGCCTACTTCGCAAGTGTTGCCTAAAGGGTCGGTAGTCGGGGTTTTTTTGGTACACTGTTAAGCATTGAACCCTGGGTCTTCCCTTGTGCCAACAAATGGTTCTGTTTCCGAGACCTGAAACTGTGATTGTTGGGAACTGAAGTAAAGAAAAAGAGAAGCTTTGTGCGTAGATCTGCTGCTGAAGTGTGCAGTACTCTAATTGACTTGTGAAGATTTGTGCTAAGAAATAAATCTGATCTGAAGAAAACAGGTAAGATCCTAAAAGAGGTAAATCTTTGTGCTTTGACAAGAGAAAGATAAGTGGAAATTTTTTTTTTGAAAGCATGAATTTAAGTATGCTTAATAGATTTTGTCCTAGTCTTAAGGTTAGGTCGCAGTTGAAAGAAAGAGTTGATTTGAGTGAATTTAATGGAAATGAAGAAAGATATGTTATTCCTATGGATAGAAAGAGTTTTTGGACTAATAAGTGGATGCAGGAACCTAGAAAAAAAAATTGCAGATTGCAGGTCTAGCACTATGATCCTAGGGGAAATGCGTAGTACAAAAGAGGTTGGGGAACATTTAAAAGAAAAATAGGATTAACTTTGTGTTATAATTGTAGAAGATTGGGACATATTGCTAAGGAATGTCCTGAGGTAGGCCCTATTTGTCTTTGTTTTAAGGTTATTAGTCATGAGGCTTAGGATTCTCCAAAGATGATTGCTAAAGTTGAACAAATGAACATAAGACAAGAAAACTACGAAGAAATTCAAGAGACCAAGGGCATATTAGAAAATCATAAAGAGAAAGAATCAGAGAAAGTTTAGACTATGATATCACATTTGAAAGAAACGATGGATGTTCATAAAGAGTTAGTTTACTAGAGATCCTGAATTTAAAACAGTGCATAAGTGCAAGAATAGAAGACTTCGACATAGACTGTGTCTTAGATGAAGAAACACAAGTGAATATTATGACATAAGAAACTTGGGGAATTTTGGGAAAGCCTACTGTGATACCTTCGTTGGGAAGGATACGCTTGTTTAAGGGAAAGATGATAACCCTATGTGGAAGAGTTACTAATGTACCTATTATTGTTCATGGAACATCGACTGAAGAGGAATTTTAAGTCATTAAGTTTGTTGGGGACAACACCCCTTTCCCACTTTTGATAGGTAAGACTTGGACTGAGAAGGATCAGATCAGAAGGAAAGCAGAGGAAGAAACCATAGAAAATAAAAAGCAAGAACTAAGCCAAGAAGAGAATTGTCTGTGTGTCGAGCTGTGCTATCTGAAACTAGACCCCGCATGTCTGTTTGTCTACACCGACTTGTCTATTTAAAAGATAGAATGTCGAGTGAACCTAGTGAATTAGAGAAGTCTATCGAGGAAGTCCTTAAGAAGATAATGGATGACAGACCAATATCCGAAGGTGTCCAGGTGTCGTCGACTAGGGGACTGCAGGCTTCCCCTTTGATCGGACATCATTCCAACCGTGTCAACCCAACGACTAAGCAGTGAAGTAAGCGTCGCAATGATCTGGCTAATGCGAAGCAGATCCCGTCGATCCTACCCGAGTACATTCCACCTTTGGCTAGCGTTGTTAACCGCGAAAGTATCCCCCAAGATTTCGATTACGTCGTGTTTACGGCATACATTCCGAAAGGAATACGCATAGTCGGGAGTCAGTTAGGACAGATCCCGCTATTATAGAACAATGACTTCAATTTAGGAGATAGGAAGAACTACGCTATGTTAGCGCCCCACCGCTACTTGACAAAGTCAACTAGAAAGAGCCCTTGCCTCGGAATGCAAATAGTTGAGTGATAGAAGCGCACAGACATATGAATGGCTCGTCGAGGATCCAGAGATAAGGAAGCTGGAAGTGCAATTACAGGACGCGCAACAACAAGAATTTTTCGTGCAGGTGCGGATGAAGTTGCTCACTACAGTAGAAAGAATGAAGAGATCCTAAGAGCAGCACGTAGTACAACAACATATCACTGCCCTCTAGGGTAGGGTAACGAAAGTGATGCGGAAGTTGCAACCTGTGCAAGATGAAGCTTGCAAGGTGGTCGAAGAGATTGATGGACAAGGCTCGCAATTGGATCAAGTGGTTGCAACAGTAGAACAGTGCCTAGAAGGTCATGTTACAGAGAAGACGATCCAGGAGCTCGCTGAGCAGGAGGCTTAGGCGAAGCAGCAAGTCGAGGTCACTCAAGTTAATATCAAGACCTTTGAAGCAGCATTGTCGAGACCTTACTAACTCGGGATGAGTCACGAGTGAGTGTTGGGGGCATGTTGGCCCTCGACCAATTTTTGAGGAAACATTGGTCAAATTTGGCCCACTCTTGGACTTTGACACATTGGTCGAAGAAGGAGCACCCAGGAGGAGCTGAGATCACGGATATCACCCATTTTTGTGGGCTATGTGGACCGAGTAAGGGGTTCTCTAGGGTTTTTTTAATGGTTTTATGGGATGTCGGCCCATGGAGTTTCCCATGTTTAGGCCTTATTGTAAGGTTTTGTAAAAGTATAAATAAAGAAGAATGTATGGTAGAAGTAGAAGTTGTGGGGCTAAGTGAAAGTAATTCGAGTGGCTTTGTGCAATGGAATGTCTGTGTTTAAGGCTTTGTGCTTGATAGAGAGTTGGGTATGTGCCTTGACCTAGTTTTGGGAGGAGGATCTGGTCCTCAGTGCGTAAATCTCATGTCCGATGTGAATCTTGACTATGTGGCTTAGTGCACAGGAGTGAATGAATGTAATATTCAGACGAATAATAAAGAGGAGAAGGGGTTGGTGGACGTAGCCACACACTGGTGTGAACCACGTATATCTGGTGTCTAATGGTTTTCTTTGTGCAATGCTATCTCTGTTATGTTTTTCTTAGTGTTTAGATTAGAATGTCTAATGAATATGTATGTTTTTCTTAAATGTTTTTCTTATGATAAAATGCTAGATTTGATTCATAGTGCTAAGTGTTTGAAGTGCATAATCTTTGTTGTTACTACGCTAGATCTATCCTTGGGTATGTTCTGTGATTTTGATAAGGTTAATGAACTAATTCATGTTGTTTCCTAAGCGTTAACAGAATACCCTGTTAAGTGTTATTATCACATATCTATGTCCCAGCCTGGTTACAGACACCTGCATCCTGTAACCCCCCCTTGCCTCTACCTCGGGTGAGACTCCACTTGATTCACACGTGTTACCGAAAGGGACAGTAGTCGGGGTTTTGTTGTTGCATTGTTAAATGTTGAACCCTAGTTCTTCCCCTGTGCCAAAAAATGGTTCCATTTTTGGGACCTAAAACTATGATTGCTGGGAACTGAATTAAACAAAAAGAGAAGCTTTGTGTGTAGAATTTGAACCTTGCTGGAGCAGCAGGGCCGCGCAGAATGGGACTTCACCCCGGTGAAGTTATATGATAGTTGGAGGCACCCCAACCATTATAATGACGCCCCAGAATGGTTAGAAAACACATTTATGGGATGATGGACCACTTTTGGACGTTGAGACCGTGCCATAATGGATAGATTTACATTAATGGAAGCATTTCATGGTCATTGAAAGATCTGTTACGATATCCTTCTTATTTAACTCGTCGGACATTGCGTCGGGACCACTTTTCGCTACCCGTGATTAACTGAGCCAAGAAGAGAATTGTCCATGTGTCGAGTTGTGCTATCTGAAACTAGACCTCGCCTATCTGTTTGTCTACCCCGACCTATCTATTTAAAAGCTAGAATGTTTGGCAAACCTAGTGAATTAGAGAAGTCTGTCGAGGAAGTCCTTAATAATCTAATGGCTGACAGACCGATATCCGAAGGTGTCAAGGCATCGTCGAATAGGGGACTGCAGGCTTCCCCTTCAACCAGACCTTGTTTCGGTCGTGTCAACCTCGTCACTGAGTAACGAAGTAAGCGTCGTGACGATTTGGCTAATGCGAAGTAGATCTCGTCGATCCTACCCAAGTACATTTCACCTTTTTATGGCGTCGTTAACCGCGACAGTATCCCCTGATATTTCAAGTACGTCGTGTTCACTGCATACATTCTGAAAGGAATACGCATAGTCAGGAGTCAGTTAGGACAGATCCTGCTATTAAAGAACAGCGACTTCAATTTAGAAGATAGGAAGAACTACGCTATGTTAGCGCCCCACCGCTACTTGAAGAAGTCAACTGGAAACATCCCTTGCCTCAGAATGAAAATAGTTGAGTGATAGAAGTGCACAAACATATGAATGCATCACTGAGGATTCGAAGCTAAGGAAGTTGGAAGCATAGTTACAGGAGGCACAGCAGTAGGCATTTTCCCTGCAGGTGCAGATGAAGCTTCTCACTGTGGTAGAAAGAATGAAGAAATCCCAGGAGAAGCACACAGTACACCAACAGATCACTTCCCTCCAGGGTAGGGTAATGGAAGTGACGCAGAAGTTGCAACCTATGCAGTATGAAGCTTGCAAGGTGTTCAAAGAGATTGATGGATAAGGATCGCAATTGGATCAAGTGGTTGCAACAGTAGAACAGCGCCTGGAAGGACCTATTACAGAGCATCAATCCAGGAGCTTGTTGAGCAGGAGGCTCAAGTGAAGCAGCAATTTGAGGTTGCTCAAGTTAATCTCGAGGCCTTTGAAGCAGCATTGTCCAGACCTGAGTGACTCGAGACGAGTCATAGGTGAGTGTTGGGGGCATGTTGTCCCTCGACCAAGTTTTGAGGAAACATTAGTCATATTTGGCCCACTTTTTGACTTCGACACGTTGGTCGAAGAAGGAGCACCTAGGCGGAGCTGAGATCATGGATCTCACCCATTTTTGTGAGCTATGTGGACCCAGTAAAGAGTTCTCTAGGGTTTTTGCAATGGTTTTATGGGATGTTGGCCCATGGGGTTTCCCATGTTTAGGACTTATTGTAAGGATTTGTAAAAGTATAAATAAAGAAGAATGTATGGTATAAGTATAGGTTGTGGAGCTAAGTGAAAGTAGTTTGAGTGGATTTGTGCAAGGGAATGTCTGTGTGCTAAGGCTTTGTGCTTGATAGAGAGTTGGCTCTATGCCTTGACCTAGTTTTGGGAGGAGGATCTGGTGCTCAGTGTGCAAATCTCTTGTCCGATGCGAAGCTTAACTCTGTGGCTTAGTGCACAGGAGTGAATGAATGTAAGATTCAAACGAATAATAAAGAGGCGAAGCGGTTGGTAGGCGTATCCCCACACTGAGGTCAAACACGTATATCTGGTGTCTTATGGCTTTCTTTGTGCAATGTTATGTCTATTATGTTTTTCTTAATGCTTAGATTAGAATTTGTAATGAATATGTATGTTTTGCTTATGATAAAATGATAGATATGATTCACAATGCTAAGTGTTTGAAGTGCATAATATTTGTCGTTACTACGTTAGATCTATCCTTAGGTATGTTATGTGATGTTAATAAGGTTAATGAACTAATGCATGTTGCTTCCTGAGAATTAACAGAATACCTTGTGAATTGTTCTTATCACAGATCTGTGTCCCAGCCTGGTTATAGACACTTGCATCCTGTAACCCCCCATTGTTTCTACCTCGGGTGAGACTTCGCCTGCTTTGCAGTTGTTACTGAAAGGGCCAGTAGTCTAGGTTTTGTTGGTGCTTTGTTAAGCGTTGAACCCTGGGTCTGCCCCTATGCCCATCAATGGTTCTGTTGTCGGGACCTGAAACTGTGATTGCTAGGAACTGAAGTAAAGAAAAAGAGAATCTTTATGCGTAGATATGTTGTTGAAGTGCGCAGTACTCTACTTGACTTGCGAAGCTTTATGCTAAGAAAGAAATCTGATCTGAAGAAAAGAGGTAAGATCCTAAAAGAGGTAAAGCTTTGTGCTTTGACAAGAGAAAGATAAGTAAAAAAAAATTGTTTTGAAAGCATGAATTTAAGTATGTTTAATAGATTATGTCCTAGTCTGAAGGCTAGGACGCAGTTGAAAGAAAGAGTTGATTTGAGTGAATTTACTAGAAATGAAGAAAGATATGTTATTCCTATGCATAGAAAGAGTTTTTGGACTAATAAGTGGATGCAGGAACATAGAAAAAAAATTTACAGATTGCAGGTCCAGCACTATGATCCTAGGGGAAATGTGCAGTACAGAAGAGGTTGGCGAACATTTAAAATAAAAAGAGGATTAACTTTGTGTTATTATTGTAGAAGGTCGAGACATATTTCTAAGGAATGTCCTGAGGTAGGCCCTATTTGTCTTTGTTGTAAGGTTATTGGTCGTGAGGTTGAGCATTGTCCAAGGATGATTGATAAAGTTGAATGGATGAACATAAGACAATAAAACTACGAAGAAAGTCAAGAGACCAAGGGCGTATTATAAAATCATAAAGAGAAAGAATCAGAGGAAGTTCAGACTATGATATCACAGTTGAAAGAAATAATGGATGTTCATAAAGATGTCAGTTTACCAAAGATATTGAAAGTAAAACAGTGCATAAGTGCAAGAATAGAAGACTTCGATATAGATTGTGTCTTAGATGAAGAAACACAGGTGAATATTATGACAGAAGAAACTTGGGAAATTTTGAGAAAGCCTACTATGATACCTTTGTTGGGAAGGATAGACTTGTTTAAGGGAAAGATGATAACCCTATGTGGAAGAGTTACTAATGTACCTATTATTGTTCATGGAACATCGACTAAAGAGGAATTTGAAGTCATTAAGTTTGTTGGGGACAACACCCCTTTCCCACTTTTGCTAGGTAAGACTTGGATTGAGAAGGATCAGATCAGACTTGGATTGAGAAGGATCACATCAGAAGGAAAGTAGAGGAAGAAGCCACAAAAAAGAAAAAGCAATAAATAAGGGATTTCATAGCAAGGAAAATAGACTGACTAATAGAAGAACGAGAGGATAAGTCGAAGCAACAGAACAAAGTAACAACGCAGGATGGACAGAAGGCAAGCGAATCAGCTATCAGGGTTGAAATAATGCAAAAAGGTTTGAAGGTCCTATCTATTCAAGAAAGAAGTATGTCCACCCAGGAAGTGTTAAGAGAAGGGATATTAACTTCTGAATTCTTGTGGGAACTTCAACAATGCGAATCCACAGCGGTAGGGGAGATTAAGAATAAAAATGGAAAGAGGATCCCAGAAACACTTAGAGAGACTCAAATCACTAGAAAGAAGGCAAGGAAGCTCAATAAAAAGAAAGCTAAGTTGGAAAAACTACAAGAAGCTACAGAGACCAGATGGAAGAATTCGAAGACTGGAACCTCGCAGGAGGCAAGTTCACAGAATTTGAACCTCGCTGGAACAACAGAGCCACACAGAATGGGACTTCGCCTTGGTGAAGTTATATGACCGTTGGAGGCACCCCGACTGTTAGAATGACTCTCTGTAGCAGTTAGAAAACAAATTTATGGGTTGATGGACCACTTTTGGACATTGAGACCGCACCATAACAGACAGATTTACATTTATGGAAGCATTTCCTGGTCGTTGGAAGATTTGTTACGATACCCTGCTTATTTAACTCGTCGAACGATGCGTCAGGACCACTTTTTTCTACCCGTGTTTAACTAAGCCAAGAAGAGAATTGTATGTGTGTCGAGTTTTGCTATCTGAAACTAGACCTCGCCTATCTGTTTGTCTACCTCGCCTGTCTGTTTGTCTACCCTGACCTGTCTGTTTAAAAGCTAGAATGTCGGGTGAACCTAGTGAATTAGAGAAGTTTTTCGAGGAAGTCCTTAAGAAGCTAATGGTCGACAGACCGATATCTGAAGGTGTCCAGGCATCATCGACTAGGGGACTGCAGGCTTCCCCTTCAACTGGACATCGTTCCGATCGTGTCAACCTCGTGACTAAGCAGCAAAGTAAGCACCGCGACAATCTGGCTAATCCGAAGCAGATCTCGTCGATCTTACCCGAGTACATTCCAACTTTGTATGGCGTTGTTGATCATGAATGTATCCCCAAATATTTCGAGTACGTAGTGTTCACTGCGTACATTCTGAAAGGAATACGCATAGTAGGGAGTCAGTTCAGAAATATCTCGCTATTAAAGAACATCGACTTCAATTTAGGAGACAGGAAGTACTACGCTATGTTAGCGCTCCACTACTACTTGACAAAGTCAACTGGAAATATCCCTCACCTCAAAATACAAACAGCTGAGTGACAGAAGTGCACAGACATATGAACGCATCATCGAGGATCCGGAGCTAAGGAAGTTGGAAGCACAGTTATAGGAAGTGCAGCAGCAGGCATTTTTCGTGCAGACGTAGATGAAGCTGCTCACTGCAGTAGAAAGAATGAATATATCCCAGGAGCAGCGCGCGGTATAGCAATAGATCACTGCCCTCCATGGTAGGGTAATGGAAGTGATGCAAAAGATGCAACCTATGCAGGCTTAAGCTTGCAAGGTGTTCGAAGAGATTGATGGACAAGGCTCACAATTGGATCAAGTGGTTGCAACAATAGAACATCGCCTGGAAGGGCCTGTTAAAGAGCAGACGATCTAGGAGCTCGTTGATCAGGAGGCTCAGGCGACGTAGAAAGTCGAGGCCACTCAAGTTAATATCAAGGCCTTCAAAGCAGAATTGTTTGGACCTGAGTGACTCAGGACGAGTCACAGGTGAGTGTTGGGGGCATGTTGGCCCCCGACCAAGTTTTGAGGAAACAATGGTCATATTTGGACCACTTTTGGACTTCAACACGTTGGTCGAAGAAGGAGCACCCAGGAGGAGCTGAGATCAAGGATCTCACCCATTTTTGCGGGCTATGCGGACCCAGTAAGGGGTTCTCTAGGGTTTTTGTAATTGTTTTATGGGATGTCAACCCATGGGGTTTCCCATGTTTAGGACTTATTGTAAGGATTTGTAAAAATATAAAAAAAGAAGAATGTATGGTAGAAGTAGAGGTTGTGGAGCTAAGTGCAAGTAGTTCAAGTGGCTTTGTGCAAGGGAATGTATGTGTGTTAAGGCTTTGTGCTTGATAGATATTTGGCTATGTGCCTTGACCTAGTTTTGGGAGGAGGATCTGGTGCTCAGTGTGCAGATATCCTATCTGATGTGAAGCTTGAATCTGTGGCTTAGTGCACAGGAGTGAATGAATGTAATATTTAGATAAATAATAAAGAGGCAAACCGGTTGGTGGACATAGCCCCACACTGGGATGAACCACGTATATCTAGTGTCTTATGGTTTGCTTTGTGCAATGTTATATCTGTTATGTTTTTCTTAGTGCTTAGATTAGAATGTGTAATGAATATGTATGTTTTTCTTAAATGCTTTGCTTATGATAAAATGCTAGATCTGATTCACAGTGCTAAGTGTTAAGTGTTTGAAGTGCATAATACCCTAATCGTTAACAGAATACTCTGTGAAGTGTTATTATCACGGAGTTGTGTCCCCACCTGTTTACAGACACATGTGTCTTGTAACCCCCCCTACTTCTACCTCGGGTGAGACTTCGCCTGCTTCGCAAGTGTTGTCGAAAGGGCTGGTAGTCGGGGTTTTGTTGGTGCGTTGTTAAGCGTTGAACGTTGGGTTTGCCCTTGTGCCAACAAATGGTTCTGTTGTCGGGACCCAAAATTGTGATTGTTGGGAATTGAAGTAAAGAAAAAGAGAATCTTTGTACGTAGATATGTTGTTGAAGTGCACAGTACTATACTTGACTTGTGAAGCTTTGTGCTAAGAAAGAAATTT
Organism: Picea sitchensis; assembly: GCA_010110895.2. NCBI lineage: Eukaryota > Viridiplantae > Streptophyta > Pinopsida > Pinales > Pinaceae > Picea > Picea sitchensis. The sequence goes on from SNQJ01S0203446.1 coordinate 11,183, forward strand.
GATATGAAGAAAAGAGGGAAGATCCTAAAAGAGGTAAATCTTTGTGCTTTGACAAGAGAAACATAAGTGAAAATTTTTGTTTCAAAAGCATGAATTTAAGTATGTTTAATATATTATGTCCAAGTCTGAAGGCTAGGGCACAGTTGAAAGAAAGAGTTGATTTGAGTGAATTTAAGGGAAATGAATAAAGATATGTTATTCCTATGCATAGAAAGAGTTTTTGGACTAATAAGTGGATGCAGGAACCTAGAAAAAAAATTGCAGATTGCAGGTCCAGCACTATGATCTTAGGGGAAATGTGCAGTACAAAAAAGGTTGGGGAACATTTAAAAGAAAAAGAGGATTAACTTTGTGTTATAATTGCAGAAAGGTGGGACATCTTGCTAAGGAGTGTCCTGAGGTAAGTCCTATTTTTCTTTGTTGTAAGGTTATTGGTCATGAGGTTGAGGATTGTCCAAGGACGATTGCTAAAGTTGAATGGATGAACATAAGACAAGAAAACTATGAAGAAATTCAAGAGACCAACGGAATATTAGAAAATCATAAAGAGAAAGAATCAGAGGAATTTTAGACTACGATATCACAGTTGAAAGAAATGATGGATGTTCATAAATATGTCAATTTACCAGATATCCTCAAAGTAAAATAGTGCATAAGTACAAGAATAGAAGTCTTTGGCATAGATTGTGTCTTAGATGAAGAAACATAAGTGAATATTATGACAAAAAAAACTTGGGGAATTTTGGGAAAGCCTATTGTGATACCTTTGTTGGGAAGGATAGGATTGTTTAAGGGAAATATAATAACCCTATGTGGAAGAGTTAATAATGTACCTATTATTGTTCATGGAACATAGACTGAAGAGGAATTTGAAGTCATTAAGTTTGTTGGGGACAGCGCCCCTTTCCCACTTTTGCCAGGTAAGACTTCGATAGAGAAGGATCATGTCAGAAGGAAAGCAGAGGAAGAAGCCACAGAAAAGAAAAAACAAGAACTAAGGGAGTTCATAGCTAGGAAAATAGACCCACTAATAGAAAAACTAGAGGATAATTCGAAGCAACAGAACAAAGTAACAACGCAGGAGGGACAGAAGGCAAGAGAATCAACTATCAAGGTTGAAAGAATGCAAAAAGGTTTGAAGGACCTATCTATTTAAGAAATAAGTATGTCCACCCAAGAAGCGTTAAGAGAAGGGATATTAACTTCAGAATCCTTGAGGGAACTTCAACAGTGTGAAGCCACTGCGCTAGGGGAGAATAAGAATAAAAATGGAAAGAGGATCCCATAAACACTTAGAGAGACTGAAATCACTGGAAAGAAGGCAAGGAAGATCAATAAAAAGAAAGCTAAGTTGGAAAAGTTGCACGAAGCTACAGAGACCATATGGAAGACTTCATAGACTGGAACCTCGCAGGAGGCATGTTCACATAATTTGAACCTCGCTAGAACAG
>SNQJ01S0203447.1:0-13257 GCA_010110895.2 Picea sitchensis
TTTAATAGCATATTATTATTGCTCAAACTCGGAGTGAGCACACAACAATTAAAACTCATAATAACTTGCAATGCATTGTGTATTTAACAGGCATTTAGAAACATTATGAATGTCATCCAAATATACATACACACAGCAACGTATAAATTCACTCAAGAGCAAAGTATATGCACAACAAATAAAACCCATAATTAAAAAAATTTAATAGAGATAAACACTTAGTTTTTAAAACAAATGTGCAACTAGTTGTAGAGGACGGAAGTTCCACCTAACCGTAGATTTGTTTCTCCAAATCACAGCAGAAAATCACCCCCAATATGGGGCTACGAATCCATAGAAAGAGGTGTCTCTCTATTGTCCACTCACATGCCAACACAACCCACAACGAGCTAATTCTCCTACAACTATCCCAATCCACTAGCTCTCTTCCTCTCAACCTGCATAACCCAAGGAATGGGATCCCCTTTCACTGCACATAGTCCCTCATGTCTTCCCACTTCCATCCAAGGCTCCAACACATGTTGGCTAGGAATCTCCCTTACTAGGGACTCCAGGGATGTCAGCTACAATAGGAAAATCTCACAATAGCAAGCTCACTACTATAGGGTAATCTCACACACAAAATCTCACTCTACATGCCTAATAGCCCACTTCTTTGTGAATTTATGGCTCTAAACAGCTAGCACACATGCCCACAGTGGTTGCCTTCAATATCCAACACTTCGTTATCTCTTGTTGTTCCAAAAACTGCATGTAAAAATTGTTTACTTTTCCCATACAAATTTCCTTCTTTTTCCATACCTGCTTGACTTTCACTCTTCCCAAAAATGATTTACTTGAATCTCACACTTCCCTCATATTTGTTTGTAGACATCACATTCTCTCAATAACTATGTGAAGTGACTTTTCACACTCACCCTATTACATGTGTTTGATGATTGGGTTTGTGATACACTCAAAAGGAAATTAGAAGGTTTATACACAACGGTAATTTTAGAAAGTGGTTTTGAATTAATACCCATGAATATTCGCCCCTTGGACCCCCTCTTAGACTTTCTCTTAGACCTCTCCTCTATTGTGGAATCTTAGCCCCCATTATTTCGTTCATGTCCATCTACAACCAACATTACATTTTATTTTATTATCATGATATACAATGTTTACATATTACATATTTGAGCCCATGGCCATACATCATATTTATATTAGATATCACTAATTTAGGGATTAAAAATGAGGATGTCATATTCCCCTCCCTATACAAATTGCACTGTCCTCAGTGCACAACACCATACTGTCATACATATACAAAATTTACATTATAGTACTTGGTACTTTTGCAAGTTCACAACTCCTACAACAATTCCAACCAACAATCTTCCATTCCCCTCAACCTGCAAAACCCAAGGAAGTGTACCCCTTTATCTGCATCATAGTCCCGCGGGCTATACCACCTCCTTTTCAGGGCTCTAGCACAAATCAAACAATGAAATCTCTAAGATGTGGCTCTAGAAATACCAATTGCCAAAACAAAGTCTTGCACACTTATATACAAATATATATTCAACTTTCTTCAAAATTTTCAAAAACTTGTGGGTATTCATCCTGCATGGTCTCCTCATTCTCCCACAACGTCTTTAGAACCATAGTAGGTCCATTGAACCTTTATCGTGCCTATGGATTTGTTCCAAAGCACTTTGAATTTCCAGTCTAGGATGCGCATTGGTTCCACCTAAAAGTCCCCTTCATGTTCCACCTGGATCATAGTCCAATCAATTACATGGTTAGGATCAGGCACATATTTATTTAATAAAGACACGTGAAACACATTATGAATTGTCATGGATGCAAACAATGCAAGCATGTATGAAATTGGGCCTATCTTCTCTAAAAATTCAATTGCTCCATGGTATCTCCCTGCTAACTTTGGGCAACTTCCCAATCTTAGTGAGCTTCTTCTAGCCTTCAATTTTCAAAATACATGCTCGCCCACTTTGAACTCCCTGTTTGTCATGATTTTATCTGCACAACTCTTTTAACTATTATGTGCAACCTTTAAATTATGCCTAATATTTACCATATTCTTTTCCATTTCCTTTAGTAGTTCTATCCCAATAACTGCTATGTCTACTAGGTTGTCCCAACTTAGTGGTGTGTTGTATTTTCTACCATACAAGGCTTCGAATAGGTTCATCTTCAACGATGTTTGATACCCATTATTATAGGAAAACTCAACTAGATGAAACTAGTCTTCTCACTTGAAAGTCTTGTCCATTACATACATTCTCAACATATCTTCAATTATCTGGTTAGTCCTCTCTATTTTCCCATCTAACTCTGGATGATAGGTTGTACCGAAATTCAAGTTAGTCCCAAATCCCTTAAACAATCCCTTCCAAAAGTTAGAAGTGAATTTGGGATATTTTTCTAACACTATTGCCTTAGGAACACCATATGGTCTGGCAATATCCTTCATGTAAATTTTTGCAATAGTAGTTTCCTTTTGAGTCATTTTCACTGGTATAAAATATTCGACCTTTGTAAGCTTATCCACCATTACCATGATGGAATCATTTTTCCTTGCGGTTATTTGATTTTGGTGATGAAATTTATTGTAACTACCTCCCATTTCCATTTAGGAATGAGAAATGGATGTAACAATGTTGTCGAATGTCTATGTTCAGTCTTCACCTTCTGACATTCCATGCACCTAGCTATGTAATCAGCGACATCCTTCTTCATTTCAGGCCAAAAGTACTGGATTCTTACCACTGCAATGGTATTTTGGTACCCTGGATGTCCAACATAGGGTACATTGTGCATCTCTTTTAAAACTAAATTTATCAATTCTCGAGAATTAGGAACATAAACTCTATTCGTGTATAAGAGAATTCCATTTTCTTCAATCTTGTAATATTTACTTTTATGTTGTACATTTTTCTACTACAACTTTGTTTAACTTGTACATAACTTTGGTTTGTTGTTACAACTTCCAAAATTCTATCTTTTAAATTTTAACTATGCATGATTATGGTTGTAGCATGCATTTCACGCACCTTCTGTTGAGTGCATCAACAACTTTATTCTCTTTCCTCTTGATATGTTTAATGTCAAAATCATATTCATTGAGAAATTCCAACCATCCTGTTTGTCTGGCATTTAGTGTGGGATTCTCAAACAAGTGTTTCATACCACTATGATCTGTCTTTAGTTCAAATTTTATTCCCATGAGATAACACCTCCACATTTTTAGGGCATGAACTATGGATACCAAATCTAAGTCATGGGTAACATAATTTCTTTCATGTTATTTAAGATTCCTTGACTCACAACATGCCCATTTTGTGTAAGGACTCCACCAAGCCCTTCATTGCATGCATCTATGCACACAACAAAATCTTCATATGGATCTACAACATTTAGAATAGGTGCATTGGTCAATAATTCCTTCAAATGATCGAAACTATCCTCACATTTGGTAGTCCATTCAAATTTCATCCCTTTCTTTTTCAAGGATGTTATCGGGTGTGAAACCTTGGAGAAACCCGCGATGAATATCCTGTAGTAACCAACTAAACCCATAAAACACCTCACACTAAAGCATTCTTATCCAACTTTTGATTGCTTCAATCTTTTCAGGGTCCACCATTATTCCCTCCTCTGAGAAAATATGGCCCAAATAATGGATTTTCCTTTGATAGAAAGTACATTTATTTGAATTGGCATACAATTGGTGCTCTCTCAACACTTGAAACACCATCCTGAAATGTTGTTCATTCTCCTCCTCTGTCTTGGAGTAGATAAGAATATCATTCGAGAAAACAATGACAAATTTTTCCAGGTAGTCCTTGAACACTCCATTCATTAGACGCATAAAAGTGTCTAGTTCATTTGTCAGTCCAAATGGCACCACCAAAAACTTATAATGGCCATATATTATCCTAAATTTTGTTTTTCTAGTGTCTTATTCTCTAATTCTTACTTGATGATATCTCGATCTCAAACCAATCTTGGAAAATACCTTTTCTCATTTTAATTAATTGAAATAATCATCGGTCCATGACAGAGCGTATTGGCTCTTTACAGTAACCTTATTAAGTTGTCTGAAGTCAATACAGAACCTCATGATTCCATCATTTTTCTTCACAAAGAGTATTGGGGCGCCCCAAGGTGAGACACTTATGCATATGCACCCCTTCTTAATAAATTCTTATAGTTTCATTTGCAACTCTTTTAGCTTTGGTGTGCTCATTATGTAAGGAGTTGTGGACACTAGGGAAGCTCCAGGCATTAAGTCAATAGAGAAGTCTATATCTCTCTTTGGTGGAAATCTTGACAATTCCCCAAACACATCTTCACATTCCCTCAATATTGGATAGTCTTCAAGACTCATCTCCTTATCTTTTGTTGGATCTTCCATATGAGTTGCATATATCTAACACCCTTTCCTAAAACTTATTTTCAACTACAATATTCAAATATGTCCAACAGATATAGGTATTGGAATACGTTGCCCCATCCTTAAATTTCCTTCCTCATCAAGGCATGTGAAAGCTTTGTTGTAGCAATATAAGATAGCACAATGTTTATCCAACCAATCTATACCAATTAAGAAATCATATGACCCAAGTGGTATGATGTTCAAATCCGCTTTAGTTCCAACTCCATTCATGCTCACTAGAAAATCCTTAACAAGTTCATTGATTTTTCTTTTTGTTCCAGTGGCTAGTTGAACCAACCAAAACTTTTCATGCTTACATCTCTTCAATTTAAACTTTTCAAATATTTCCGGATCTATATAGCTATGACTAGCTCTAGAATCAATCAAAATAGCTATGGGATGATTATCAATCTTACCTTCTACCTCAATCATATGGGATTGGTAATGTGTTTTCTTGTTGTCCAAGGATGCATAAATCATTGGCATGCTTCTTCCCACGTCATTCATTGTATCAACTTCCTGAAATTTATGCACAATCCTCATTCTTTATGATGCCAACATAACTCAACAATTCAAGGAACCTCCTCTTATACTCATCCATTGTCATGCTTCCAAGCTTGAGTTCAAATAACTCTTTCATCTTCTTGTCATAATAGTTCTCTAACAAGTATTTATTCTGAAAATACTTTTTGAACTCCCTCCATGAGATCATTTTCTCATCAATGTGTTTAAATTTTTTGAGTTGATCCCAACAAATAGATGTTTTTCCATGAATATAATAGGTTGAAATTATAACTTCTACATTTGATGAATAATTGTGCAATTGGAAATATTTCCTCATTCCCAACAGCCATGCTTCTGCATCTTCATATTTTTTATGATCACCATCAAAAGTGGGAGGCTTAATCTTCCTTATATCTCTTTACAAATCATTTATTTCAGACCTCCTCCTATGTCTTCAGATGTTGTGGCATGACATGTGAATGTTGACGTGGAAACCTATGTAACACCATGTTTTCCCCGAAGACTGTAATTATTTTTAAGACTTCATGTATTGTGATTCATGAAGCATGTAATTTTGTTTTTGATTATTGAAAAAGCCATACAATTGACTAACAAGGGATCCTTGAGTATTGGCCATGATACCACGAGCGAGATTGGTTAGGTGGAGTAGGGATGTTTTAATGAATAAATTAGGAACCTTGCCAGCAATGCAACCTACACCTACATAACTTGAATGCATGACCTTCCCAACGTACTTGGATTGTCTTGACCCACATAACTTGTTTATTATGATCAGGTTGGGTGGTTGAACAATTATAATTATTTTATGAATTGGTACTTGGATGAGTGAAGGGTCAGTTGGACCATCAACCAGGACTACGTAATATTTTCCCCTTAGATTAAGGATCCTGACATTGAGGGCTTACTTCTGAAAACATTCATCAGGAATCTCGAGGAAAAATAGAATTTTCTAGTAGGAAAGAAGGAATAATTAAGAAGAGGGGAAAAGAATCAAAGGATGCACAGATGAGAACCGAAGAATCTCGTAGATGCACACAAAAAACATACCCGCATACACAATTCACACACACAAAGGAGTCACAGGCTCACAAATAGATGGTAATGCACTTGAGAAAACTAGGCTCACACACATATATATCTGAGAAAAAGAGGGTTGGTAATTTTTCCTGAAGAACATAGGAATATTTCCCAAGAGTTGAATGGTCACATTGGAATAGAGAAGACCCATGTCCAAACTGGAGAAATAGAGGATCACAACCTTGTGCTTACTAGAAAGAAAATGCCACTGGTAAGACGAGGTCACCAGGGGGTTGTGTAGCAGAGAAGGGAATCCCTTGTTCACAGGAAATCCAGTTAGGAAGGTGCATGATAAACTCGTGGATGTCCTCAGCTTACTAGGAAGAGAGGAACTTCTATTGTTTCCAGTGGAGAGAAGGAGAGTAACCTTCCTGATCCATTCTTTGACTTGGAAATGAACTGAGATAGTCCCCTGGTGGTATCATGGTCTGGAACGGGGATGGCGTGTTGTAGAAAGGAAAATTTCAGCATAGCCTATGGTTGGGTGGAAAGGAATTTCCCCTCATTCAGTTGGTCGGTTGAGAATACTATTGAATATATAAGTGTTTTATATGATTGTCTACTAATTGTTTGTTAATTGTTATAAATCGTAATTGTTCATGTTGAATATTGGGTATGTTGAATGAATGAATGTTGAATTTTTAGTTAAATGAGGGATAAAATCTCCCTTAATTGATAGATGTAGTAACTATGAAAAATGTATGAGGATGTCCAGTGCAGGATAATAACCCTACATTTTCCCATATTTTTTAAATGGAAATTTTGTAGGATATAAAAATTTTCATTTGGATGCTTGGGTAGAGTGTTTCATACTTGCAGAAAAGACTGTGGAACTGTTAAGTCTTGGAAAAATCCTTTAACGCTATTGAAAACCCTTATTTCAATCCAAAGCAACGAAATTCGTTAATTTGGTAGAAAGAGTATATCTTGACCGTTTGTCGAAGATCTGGGCTTCAGAAGAGAGCTTATCAGAAGGTGAGGTCTTTGGGAAAACCCAAGACGTTGAGTCTTGGTGAACTCTTGATGGGAGAGATCTGAGAGGACGTGAACCATTAATATTTTGAAAGATGGATTAACGAGATATGGACGATAGATGCCTCGAGCGCTATGCCAATAATTCTATCGGGAAATTGGGATTCGGGAAAGTCTGGGATAGTGTTAGGGACCTAACCACCCTAACCACTCACGTACATAGAATAATATATTTTCCATGTAATAAAGGCCTAGTAATAAGGAAGAATAAGTCAAATGTAAGAAGACCTAATATAAGCTTATGCTTCTAGAAGGTCTTCCTCTAGATTGTTCTTTTGGTAGATAGATTTAGTATAAATAGGAGTCAAGGGCATGCGGATTTTTTGTCTTGAGAATTATTGTAATTGAGCATTGCTTTGTTGGAGGTTCCCTCCTGGAAGAGGCAAGTGAACATTGTTTCCTATCAATAAAGGTATTATTTTGGTTTTGTGGTTTCATATATTGTGGTGTTTCATTGTTATTCTCTTTAATATTTCTATTTTTTGCTAGTATAATAGATCTGGTACCTTACAATTGGTATCAGAGAAATTTCCTTGGCAAAAAATTGTGGGTTATTTTTTCCAGGGTAGAGACATATTCTAGCGTCTTAAAGCTACAAAGATTTGTCATTCAACACATAAATTTGTGGTTAGGGAAGCATACATGCATGAACTACAAGTGGTACTTAAGCGCACATTGTTGATCACCCTTGTAAACCTTGTTGGTACCTCTTCAAGTGGTAGCGCATCATAAAACACCTATATACGGATTGGCCTACATATCTTAAATCCCTCTGTAGATAAATCGATAAGCTCCTTTACTGTTATAGTGCCACAGAGAAAAACACTCTGGAAGATACTATCTAGTACCTAGGTAATCAGGTAGTACAGATAAGGGTACAATCCAGCCGCCTTAGTTGGTGTCATGAGATATTGGGCCGAGTACTACTGTTCAAACCCGCACATATATTAGAGAGCTATAGCATAGGGAAAACCCTTATTTGTAGAAACCCTAAACACCCTAACCCTTGGGATGGAAATAGAGCAGAAACAAAACATATAAGATCTAATGTCGTGCAACCTTGCCTCCTACATTCGGGTTGCAAAATTCCTACACATTTATTCCTATTAAGAATTTGGTCATTCCATCATTGTAGTATTATTCAGATCGGAGTATAACTCTGCAAGAATAAAAAAAAGTTTGGATCTTACCTGCACCATTATTTGAGACCTATTCCATTGGATTCCTCTCTTCGCCCTGATCGCAGTCATACCTATCATTTTTTAGAAAAAAAAATTAGCGTGGACCCAACACCCCTATTTGGCACCTAGCCCATTGACTTCCTCTCTTTTCACTAATCGTAGTGGTACCATTCAACAGTAACCCATTTCTGTGCGGTCCCACTTTCCCCCCTATCCCATCCCCATGGCCCACACCCGCAACCAAGATTGGTAACAATGTCTCACTACCTTGTACAAAGCTAATGAGCAAACCTGAATTGATATTTCTTCCATTACTTTTAGTATTTCTAACCTCAACTCTTGACTTGCTTCGCTCAAATAACTTCCCACATCCATAACTCAATTGAACACCATGTGTCAGCAATCCCAATACACAGTGAAAAATTTGACCACCTTATTTAAGCCCACCCTAGATCCCTTCTCTTCTTCCACACCTTATAACCCTAAAGGTATTGAATCCTCCCAGTCTACATATTTTTTTTCCAACCACTTTTAGCGGGACCTATGTCCCCCTCGCGTGGAGGTGAAAAAATTTGATGGCTCAAATCCCACAAGTTGGGTCACTCAAATGGAACACTATTTCTCTTTATACGAAATTATTGATGAGTTGGCCAAACTTCAGTATGGTGTTCTCCATCTAGATATGGAATGCTGGCAATGGTGGAAATGGAGAAAAAACTCTTGCCAAGGGTATGTGGCTTTCACACAATTGTTTGTAGAGATTATGAAAACTTTGACACCGACACACACCTTTTAGGTCGTTTGACCAAGTTGAAACAATCTAGAACAATGGAAGACTTTATAGCTTCTTTTGATCTCTTGGATTTATGCACGAAGGGAATGTCTGATGCTTTTTTCAGGGAATACTTTATCAGTGGCCTCAAGGATGAGATTTGTTCCCATCTCCTCATGGCTTTCCCTTGGAGTTGGGTGGAAGCTACTAAAATAGCTAAGCAATCACAACAAGTTGTATCTTCTCAAACCAAAAAACCATCCTTTCTTCCCCACCCTAAACCCACCACTCCACTGAAGATCCATAAATTGACCCGGGCAAAAAAGGTTGAACACCAACTCAAGGGGCTTTGTTAAAATTGTGATGACAAATATTTTTCAGGGCACAAGTGTAAGGAAAAAAACAAATTATGGCCATATCTGAGGATGTTTCAGAAGAAGCGGTCGAGGCCCCCCCTATGGTCGAATTACCAGAGGCAAATGATATTACTCTGCCCTCAGACTTCCCAGAATTTGAGCCGATCATTTCACTGAATTCTCTCTGTTGGAACAGGGGCAGACCCAGAGTTCAACGCTACAAAAGGGAACCAAAAAAACCCTAACTATCGTCCCTTTCGACAACACCTGTGAAGCAGATGAAGTCTCACCCGAGGTAGAGGCAGGGGTGGTTAGAGGAATCAGGTGTCTGCAACCTTAGTTGGTACATAGATCTGTGATTACAATACTTAATAGAGCATTTAGCACCGTTAGTTCATCATTATTTACCCAATATCTACTTTGCAGATAAAACAGAACATCACAACATTCACCTAGATCTAAAGTATTTAAGCACTTAGCATAAATAAATGGATCATATCTAGCAGAGTCAAGAACTAAGAACATTCACCTATATCAGATCTAGTATCCAAATTCATCATAAGCACAAAGCATAAACAAATCTATCTATCTATCTATCTATCTATATCAAGCACTTAGAAAATAAAACATGAATACATCATAACATCGCACAGAGCAGAATAACACGGTATTTACGTGGTTCACCCCCACCCTGGGGCTCCGTCCACCAACTCTTCTTCTTTATTAGTTTCAATCAGTCATCTACATACACAGAGCCACAAAAACCCTACTCCGCATAGGACAAGAAATTTGCGCCCACCTCGTCAGATCCTCCTTCCCCAAGCTAGGTCTAGCACAAAGCCTTTCACAGTCTGTTACAACCACTTGCACTTAGCTCTACAAGTCTCTCACAATATGCATAGAGCATTTACAAAGCATACTTGCACTTAGCACTTAGCTTATCAGTCTCTTTACTTATGTCACCAAACCAATTATTTATACTTTACAAAATAGGCCTAAACATGGGTAAACCAATGGGCCGACATCCCATTCCCATTACATATTCCCAAATCCCAAAAAGGACCCAAAAAGGGGTCGAGATCCCACGATCTCTGCTTCTTCTTGCACTCCATCTTCGACAGGCTGTCGAAGTTCCAAAATAGGTCAAACTTGACCAAGTATCTCCCAAAACTTGGTCAAGGGCCAACATGCCCCCAACACTCACATGTGACTCGTCCCGAGTCACTCTGTTCTGACTAGTTCTGCTTTGAAAGCCTCGAGCTACTTCGACTTGTTGTTGTGCTACGGTCTCCTCTTCAGTGAACTCTTGGATGACTGCATTGTTTATAGGTCCCTCTAGACGTTGTTCAGTTGCAGTGACAACCAGCTCTAGCTCTGCTCCTTGGCCTTCTACCCTTGTAAACAATTGATATGCCTTGTCTTGTACAGGTTGGAGCCTCTGAGTTACTTCCATAACTCTCCTCTGAATAGTATGGATCTGTTGTTGTGCAGTGTGCCACTCTTGGGAGCACTTCATTCTTTGCATAGCTGACAGGGACTTCAGCTGCACCTGTATCTTTTCGGCTTGATACTTCGCCTCTTGTATCTGTGACTCCAGTGCCTTTAGTTTAGGGTTCTCTGTGAGTTGTTCATAGGTCTGGGCACTGCGATCAGTGAGTTGCTTACATTCTAGGGTAAGATCCTTTATGTAATGTCCCCAAGGCCGAGCCCTGTTGTAAATCATGTCTATGAAGTATAAATCTTGCATTATGAATTGTAATTATGTTTTATAGGATGGTGAGTGAAGTTTATATAAGCTAGTGGGCTTATGTGTTATTAGGCCAAGGAGCCTATGTGTGGAAGGCCAGGAGCCTAATTTTTGTACATGTAATTATGCACAGTATTAATACAAAACATCTCTGTGTGTGGACCGACCATAATGAATGAGTGATGGGGGACTAAGCATCCACAAAGCCTGGATAAGGGATAGGGGGATGAGAGGTTGGAAGAGGTGCTAAGATGAGGGGGCTTAAACCCTTGATAATAATATTAAATTATTACTATTCCAAAGCTATGTTAAATGTGATGTTTTATCCTAAGTTCTTTGGAAGGACAAGTGACTTCCAAATGGGAAGGAACGAGCTTCATGGGGGAAAAGTGTCAACCCAAGCGCATGCAGTTAAAACTGTTGAGTTGAGCCATGATGGGGGTTCCTCCTCCATTGTACCGTCAACTGTCTGAACCGAGAATCCCATATGACCTCTGCAAGAATACCCTCACGCAACTCTGAAACCAAAAAGGCTTGTGTTGATTTCTGGAGGAGCCGGTACACCTCTGTCAAAACCGTCGAGTATGTGTTCGACCGTCGCGTGGATTTCTTATCACGCATCCCCGAAACCCAGAACGGTGATTATGTTCTGTATGAATGGTTGGGAAAACCAAATTTCCCGTAATTTTTTAGCATGGTTGGGTTGAAGCGTCTATCTGTCACCTATTTTGGGAAACCCATGTTTGTTGTCCCAGTTCACTGTGGCAGCCACACAGTTCTTGGCAGGGTGTGGTTTGTTGTTGTTGTATGTTCGTTGCTGAGCCTTGTTGTTTTTCTTCTTTGTATAAGAACGAGATTAAGGAAACTAGTTGTATGACCTGTGTGTAACCTCTCTCTAGGTGAGGGAGGTGATTATTTTTGAAGAGGCAGGTTTTACCCAGCCTGTGAGTGACTCTCTCCAAGTGAGAGAGTGCGTGGAGGAAGGAGAGAGCTCCTGGAAGGAACCCTGTAGTTGTCACAGAGCTCGAAGATTTCTGGTCCGGTCTGTTGCTGAAGCCCACGGCAAGGGAGGTTAGTAGTCGAGGGACTGTCTAGGTGACAAAGAAAGTGTATACTCCTGGGGTGGGACACGCATGTGGGGAAGGAGAGTCTATGGGAAGTGGGCATAAGTGGTTCCTGGGAGAGAATCCTCCTTATTTTACATGTATTCTTCCTGTAAACATTACCTAGCCTAGGATTCCTTACCCGGTGGAGCTTAATCCCAGCTCGGGGGTGACCTACTGTTGAGAGTGATGAGAAGCATGGTCTAAGGATGGGAGGTTCGTGGAAGGTCTACACGCAGTTGGTGGTGCGTGACAGTTTCAAAGATAAGTGTCACTATGTTTTGTAATTATGTAATTAATTAAATTGCATACTTGTGATTCTTGCAATGTTATCACGTATTTTGTTGTGCATATGAATTATTGTTATTTCCATTAACTCTGAAATGCTAGCAGTAATTATGTGTTTAACTGTAACTAAGCATTTTAAGTTCATTAGAATGCATAATGTGTTACAGAAGTGTTTTTCCGCACAGTAGTGTTTTCCCAACCAATGGGATGAAGGCCGGGGACGTTACAGTATGGTATCAGAGCCTAGTTTCAACGTTGAGCCTGGATGGGCCAGATAAGTGGTCTTTCGACTGAGGTTTTGAGAAGAAATTGTGTCTGGAGGACTAATTTCAGACCTCAGAATGTTTCTGAGTGTCAACAGACTACTTGACCATGTTACAAAGCTCAGGAGGTGTAGCGGTATCATAAAAATACAACCGGTGTGGTATATGGCCACAGGGAGAGAGAGAACTCCACACCAGAAGTGTTGGATCCATAGAATCTGTTCGGGAGGAAAGGAGAACCCTCACGATCGTCAAATATGGAGAACCTACACAAGGTTTAAAACCCTTTGGAGTTGCACAGGAGTGTGGAAATCGTGATACGCAAAATCCCAAATTCATCAGGACCGTCCATCGGAAAGGATGCGTGGAGAGAGATCAACCTTTTGCTGACTCGTGACTTGAAGTGGTTTAAGGGTGAGTTCATGAGAATTCACGATTGGATCACAACCGATGATCTAAGAGAGATCTGGAC
>SNQJ01S0203447.1:16674-31807 GCA_010110895.2 Picea sitchensis
ATAGGCTGGTGAGACAAGTTTATATAAGCTGGTGGGCTTATGTTTTATTAGGCCAGGGAGCCTAAGTGTGGAAGGCCAGGAGCCTGATTTTTGTACATGTAATTATGCACAGTATTAATACAAAACATCTCTGTGTGCGGACCGACCACGATGAATGAGTGATGGGGGACTAAGCATCCACAAAACCTGGGTAAGGGAGAGGGGGCTGAGAGGTTGGAAGAGGTGCTAAGTCGAGGGGGCTTAAACCCTTGAGAATAATATTAAATTATTACTATTCCAAAGTTGTGTTAAATGTGATGTTTTATCCTAAGTTCTTTGGAAGTATGAGTGACTTCCAAATGGGAAGGAATGAGCTTCATGGGTGACAAGTGTCAACCCAAGCGCATGCAGTTAAAACTGTTGAGTTGAGACATGATGGGGGTTCCTCCTCCATTGTACCGTCGACTGTCTGAACCGGTAATATTGTAAGACCTCTGCAAGAATACCCTCATGCAACTCTGAAACCAAAAAGGCCTGTGTTGATTTCTGGAGGAGCTAGTACACCTCTGTCAAAACCGTCGAGTTTGTGTTCGACCTTCGCATGGATTTCTTATCACGCATCCCTGAAACCCAGAACGGTGAGTCTGTTCTATATGGATGGTTGGGAAAACCGAATGTCCCGTAATTATTGAGCTTGGCTGGGTTGAAGCGTCTATATGTCACCTGTTTTGGGAAACCCGTGTTTGTTGTCCCAATTGACTGTGGTGGCCACGTAGTTCTTGGCTGGGTGTGGTTTGTTGTTATTGTATGTTCATTGTTGAGCCTTGTTGTTTTTCTTCTTTGTACGGGAATGAGATTAAGGAAACTGGTTGTATGACCTGTGTGTAACCTGTCTCCAGGTGAGGGAGGTGATTGTTGTTGAAGAGGTAGGTTTTACCAAGCTTGTGAGCGACTCTCTCCAGGTGAGAGAGTGCGCGGAGGAAGGAGAGAGCTCCTGAAAGGAACCCTGTAGCTGCCACAAAGCTCGAAGATTTTTGGTCCAATCTGTTGCTGAAGCCCAAGGCAAGGGACATTAGCAGCTGAAGGACTGTCTAGGTGACATAGAAGGTGTATACTCTTGGAGTGGGACAGGCATGTGCGGAAGGAGATTCTGTGGGCAATGGGCATAATTGGTTCTTGGGAGAGAATCCTCCTTATTTTACATGTATTCTTCTTGTAAACCTTACCTAGCCTAGGATTCCTTACCCGGTAGAGCCTAGTCCCAGCTCGGGGGTGACCTACTGTTGAGAGTGATGCGCAGCGTGGTCTAAGGCTGAGAGGTTCATGGAAGGTCTACACGCAGTTGGTGGTGCATGACAGTTTCAAATATAAGTGTCACTATGTTTTGTAATTATGTAATTAATTAAATTGCATACCTGTGATTCTTGCAATGTTATCACGTATTTGGTTGTGCATATGAATTATTGTTATTTCCATTAACTCTGAAATGCTAGCAGTAATTCTGTGTTTAACTGTAATTAATCATTTTAAGTTCATTAGAATGCATAATATGTTACAGAAGTGTTTTTCCACATAGTAGCGTTTGCCCGGCCAGTGGGATGACGGTCGAGGACGTTACACTTTAGCCTTTCAACTGCACTCCGGGCGGTTGCTTCTCTTTGGTCTCTTACATTTTGTGGGATCTTAGGTAAAGTGCGTAGGTCCAGATCTGTTATGTGTTTTTGTAGTTGTTGGATGGCTTCTGCGAGTTGGTTCACCTGTTGTGTAACTCAGCAATGATTTTCTTGCAACGCGTATGAAGCCTTCATTAACTCTGTTATGTCTGTTATGGCGCAGTCCCAACGACCAGATGGCGAGATGTATTTCTATAAATGTCTTTATACCCGTTCAGAGTGTTGGTCTAACAGTTATAATGTCCCCAACAACTATATTGCTTTGCCATGGCGAAGTGCCATGTGTCGTTGTTTTGATATCCCGGCGAAGCTCCAATTTTGAAAATTTCCCTTCTGCGAGGTTCCCTCTGGACCCTTCTGCAAATTGTCGATCTTATCTCTCTTCTTACTTAGCTTTCTATCCTTCTTCCTAGTGAGCTTCGTCTTGGTATGCATTTTTCCATACTGATTCTTATCTTCTTTTGGAATAGTTACTTCGTGTTGTTGAGATTCTTTCCTAAGATTTGAGGGTGATCTTTCTTCTTTATCTGGAATAGGTACTTCAATCTTCTATGGGTATTCTAGTTTTCTTGCAACTTCGACATCCAAGTCTTTGGTGTAAAATAGCTTTGATCTGTTCTTTTGTTCTTCAATCAAGTGTCTGATCCTTCTAGTCATGAATTCTTTTAACTCTTGCTTCTTCTGCTCTAAAACTTCTTCTTCTTCTTGCCTTCTAGCCTGATCTCTTTCAATCCAAGGTTTCCCTAGTAGTATGGTAAATGGGGCACTGTTATCAATAAATTTAATAATCTCAAAATCTTCCTCTGTCGAAGTTCCATTGGCATTCATGCGTATCCGAGCGAGATTTCCACATAGGCTTATCATCTTTCCTTTGAATAGTCTTATTCCTCCTAATAAAGGAATCATAGCAGGTCTCCCTATATCTTCCCAAGTTCTCTCTGTCATGATATTCACCTGTGTTTCCTCATCTAGAACATAGTCAATGTCGAAGTCTCCTATTCTTTCTTCAAGGCATTCTTTTTCTTTGAAGATCTCTGATAATTTGACATGTCAGAGGTCATTCAGGGTTTCTTTCATCTGTAGCAATACTTTCTCTGATTCTTTCTGGGGTTCTTTCATAATCTTAGTTTATGGATCTGCCTTAGGGTTTTCTTGTCTCATGTTTATTTCTTCAAGCTTAGCAATCATTCTAGGACAATCCAATACTTCATAGTCCATAGCTTTGCAACAAAGACAACTGGGTCTTCTCCCAAGGAATTCCTTAGCAAGATGTCCCAGTTTTCTGCAATTGTAACAGAGGGTCAATCCTCTTCTTCTTTTAAATGATCCCCAACCTTTTCTATACTGTGCGCTAGGATCATGGTAGCTAACCTGAAAACATTTATTTCTAGGGTCCTGTATACACTTATTAGTCCAAACATTCTTTCTATGCATAGGTATAACATATTTTTCACTATTCTTATCAGATCTACTCATATCAAATCTTCTTTCATCTATTAATACCCTAGTTTTCAAGCTAGGACAGAATCTATCAAACATACCTAGATTCATACTATTGAAACAAAAATTTCCACTTATCTTACTTCTACAAAGAACAAAGCTTTCAGATCTAGAACTTTTCAATATTCNTCTTTCATCTATTAATACCCTAGTTTTCAAGCTAGGACAGAATCTATCAAACATACCTAGATTCATACTATTGAAACAAAAATTTCCACTTATCTTACTTCTACAAAGAACAAAGCTTTCAGATCTAGAACTTTTCAATATTCTTACCTTTATCAGAGCACAGAGCTTTTAGATCTTACCTCTTTTAATAAAAAACTCTCACTTTTGCCTTTCTCAGAGCATAAAGCTTTCGGATCTTACCGCTTTTCTTCATATCATACTTCTTTCCTTAGCACAGAGCTTGTCAAACTAAGTAGAGTGTTGCGCACTAGAGCAACAAATCTACGCACAGATCTTTCACAACTTCAGGTCGGATCTTTGCAAAAAGCTTCTTCTTCCTCAGTTCCCAGCAATCACAGCTTTAGGTCCCAGCAACGGAACCATTTGTTGGCACATGGGCAGACCCAGGGTTCAACGCTACAACAATGCACCAACAAAACCCTAACTATCGACCCTTTCGGCAACACCTACGAAGTAGATGAAGTCTCACTCGAGGTAGAGGCAGGGGTGGTTGCAGGACTCAAGTGTTTGCAACCTTAGTTGGGACACAGATCTATAATTAAAATATGTAGTAGAGCACTTAGCACCATTATTTCATCATTATTTACCCAATATCTACTTCGCAGATAAAACAGAGCAGCACAACATTCACCCAGATCTAAAGTATTTAAGCACTTAGCATAAATAAATGGATCAGATCTAGCAGAGTCAAGCACTAAGCACATTCACCTATATCATATCTAGCATCCAGATTCATCATAAGCACAAAGCATAAATAGATCTATCTATCTATCTATATCAAGCACTTAGGAAACAACACATGAATACATCAAAACATCACACAGAGCAGAATAACACAGTATTTACATGTATCACCCCCACCTTGGGGCTACGTCCACCAACTCTTCTTCTTTATTAGCTTCAATCAACCATTTACATGCACATAGCCAAAAAAACCCTACTCCACATAGGATAGGAGATCTGCGCGCACCTCGCCAAATCCTCCTTCCCTGAGCTAGGTCTAGCACAAAGCCTTTCACAGTCTGTTACAACCACTTGCACTTAGCTCTACAAGTTTCTCACAATATGCACAGAGAATTTACAAACCATACTTGCACTTAGCACTTAGCTTATCGGCCTCTTTACTTATGTCACCTAGATATTTATTTATACTTTAAAAAATAGGCCTAAACATGGTTAAACCCATGGGCCGACATCCCATTCCCGTTACATATTCCCAAATCCCAAAAAGGACCCAAAAGGGGCTAACATCCCACAATCTCTGCTTCGTCTTGCGCTCTATCTTCGACAGGCTGTCGAAGTCCCAAAATAGGTCAAACTTGACCAAGTATCTCCCAAAACTTGGTCAAGGGCCAACACTCTCACTGGATTCTCTACTCCCCAAACCCTCAAGCTAATTGGTTGCATTAAGCATTGTAAGATCATCATCCTCATTGACAGTGGAAGTACCCATAGTTTTATTCAATGTCGCATTTCCCAAGAAAATAATTGTTATATCCATGCAACCAACAAATTTCCAATCATGATTTCCAATGGAGGTTCCATGAAATGTGGGGGGCATTGTGAAAATATGTGTGTCCAAATTGGTCAGTACCACATGAAATCTCATATGTTTTCTATCGACATGGGTGGTTGTGACATTGTTCTTGGTGCAAAATGGTTATAGACTCTTGGTCCCATCCTCATGGATTTTAAGGAATTAACCATGTAATTCATCCAAGAGGTCCAACAGTATAAGTTCCAAGGCATCATTCTTGGCTCCCCTGAAATTATCAGTGCCCATTGCATGGAAAATATCCTCAAGAAAGGTCATTTTGGAATTATTGCACAACTCGATTCCATTCATGCCACTAAGACACCCTATGTGCATCCTAATCTCCAACCCATCATCTCCAAACATCAAGTTTTTTTTTCCACTCCCCAAGGAATTCTCCCTTTTCATGGTGTTCTCGATCATTCCATTCCCCTCGTCCCTGGTAGCCTTCCTCCCAATGTTCGCCCTTATTGTCATCCCTTTGCCCAGAAAAATGAAACTGAGAAAAAATTTCAAGAATTTCTCACCACGGGTGTTATTCCTCCTAGTACCAACCACTACTCTTCTCATATGGTGATCACGGTACTTAAGAAAGAAGTTCTTGGTACATGTGTCATGAATTCCGCTCCCTCAACAAACTCACCATCAAAGGAAAATTTCCCATCCCTGTCATTGATGATCTCTTGGATGAATTAAGAAGTGTACAATTATTTACTAAACTTGATCTTCATTCTAGCTACCACCAGATACATATTAAAGAGATAGGCATTCCTAATACTACCTTTCAAACCCTTGAGGGCCACTATGAGTTCTTGGTCATTCCCTTTGGCTTATGTAATTCTCCCTCCACTTTATAGAGCCTCATGAATCATGTCTTCCATCCTTTTCTCCATCATTTCATCTTAGTTTTCTTTGATGATATCCTCATCTATAGTAAAACATGGACATTCCATCTTGCCCATGTGGATCAAATTATGCATCTACTCTCTCAACACCAAATTTTCCTCAAACAATCTAAATTTTCTTTTGGAGCCTCAGAAGTGGAGTACTTGGGTCATATTGTTGGAAAGGATGGTGTCAGGGTGGGTCCTAAGAAAATTGAAGCTATGAAGGATTGGTCTCATTCGAAGAAAATCAATAACTTGCGTGGGTTTCTCGATTTAACAGGATATTATCTCAAATTTGTTAAGAATTATGGAAAAATTGTGGCGCCTCTCACTGCTCTCCTTAAAAAGATTGCTTTCATTTGGAATCCAACAGTTGATCACTCCTTCCAATCCTTGAAAGAGGCTATGCACTACTCTTGTCCTGGCCCTTCCTGACTTCATAAATACCTTTGTCCTAGAATGTGATTCTTCAGGGAAAGGAATTAGCGTCGTCCTTATGCAAGATGGTTGGATTTTGGACTTCACTAGAAAACAATTATCGGAGCACCATTTGGGCCAATCAATCTATGAAAAGGAAATGATGTCCATTTTTCATGTTGTGGATCTCTGGCACCCTTATCTATTGTGGAAACGCTTCCAAATTAAGACATATCACCATAGGCTAGAGTATTTTCTGGAACAATGACTTTCATCCCTGGAGCAACAAAAATGGGTGACCAATATATTTGGATATGATTATGAGATAATTTACAAGAAAGGAAAAGACAACGTGGTTGAAAACACTATTTCAAGTAAATATGAAGATGAAGGGTCCATCTTTTCTCTATCCTTCATTGTACCAGATTGGATCCAATTTGTTTGCCAAGAATGGATGCAAGATCCCNTAGTTTCTCCAAAGTACTCTTTGAACAATGAAGAGATTCACTGCAAAGGTTGTCTATATTTAAGAAAACAATCGCAACTTAAATCCATGGGGATTTCCAAGCTTCATGCTACACCCACAACTAGGCATTCCGGGTTTACCAAAACCTATGACAGGGTCAATTTTTTTGGGGGGGATGTTATGAAGCATGACATCCTCACCTTTGTGGCGGAATGTGATGATTGTCAAATCAACAAGGGAGAAACAATCAAATCCCCTAGAACACTATAATCACTTCCAATTCCACCCGCTATTTGGATGGACATTTCTATGGATTTCATTGTTGGCTTACCTAAATCGGGAAATAAATTTGTCATCATGGTGGTCGTTGATCGTCTTTCCAAATATTCTCATTTATGTTCTCTTCAGCACCCATTCACTACATCCACAATGGATCAAATTTTCATGGATAATATCTTCAAGATTCATGGCATACCTCATTCCATTGTCTCTGACCGAGATCCCACTTTCACCAACAATTTTTGCCAAGAAGTGTTCATGATATAGGGCACCCAGTTGCATCTCATCAAAGCCTATCATCCCTAGACTAATGGTCAAACTGAAGTTTTCAACAAGTGTTTGGAAACATATTTGAGGTGTTTTTCATATGAGAGGAAAAATTAGTGGGCTCAATGGTTACCCCTAGTTGAATGGTGGTACAACATTTCTTACCATACAACTACTCACATGACTCCTTTTGAAGCAGTATATGGGAAAAATCCACCTTTAGTTCTCTCATACATGCCCGATGTCTTGAAGGTCCAGGAGATTGACCAAACTCTTACAGTTCACGAGGCTATTCTCCGTACCCTCAAAGAGAATTTGGTCATGGCTCAGAATCGCATGAGGAAACAAGCAGATAAAGGTCGCTCATAACTTCAATTTTTGGAAGGGGATCAAGTGTTTCTTTGACTGCAACCTTATAAGAATACTTCACTCAAGGATGACCATTTTCAGAAAATGGAACCCAAAATTTATGGTCCTTATACAGTTCTCAAGCAGAAAATGGAACCCAAAATTTATGGTCCTTATACAGTTCTCAAGCGCATGGGATAGGTGGCCTATCAGTTAGCTTTTCCCTGTCATTATAAGCTCCATCATGTTTTTCATGTATCCTACTTAAAGAAGGTGATTGGAACTAAGTGCCAAACTCAAACCTATCTTCTTGAGTTGGATGAAGAAGGCTCCATTTGGTTGCAGAAACAAGCAATCTTGGACCAGCGTGAGTGTCGTCTCCATAAGCACATCATCAAGGAAGTATTAGTACATTGGAAAGATACAACTCCAGCAGATGCCACCTTGGAGCTAGATACCATTCTATATCGATTTCCTCATCTCAAGCCTTGAGGACAAGGCTATTTTTAAGGGGGAGGGAATGTTAGGGACCTAACCGCCCTAACCAGTCACATAGGTAGAATAATATATTTTCCTTGTAATAAAGGCCAATATTAACAAGGCCTAGTAATAAGGAAGAATAAGTCAAATGTAATAAGACCTAATAGAAGCTTCCTCTTCAAGAAGATATTCCTCTAGATTTTTTTTTGGTAGATAGATTTAGTATAAATAGGATTCAAGGCCATGATAAGTTTTTTTCTTAAGAATTATTGTGATTGAGCGTTGCTCTGCTAGAGGTTTCCCCCTCAAAGAGGCAAGTGAACATTGTTTCCTATCAATAAAGGTATTATTTTGGTGTTGTGGTTTCATATATTCTGTTGTTTTGTTGTTATTATCTTTAGTATTATGTTTACTTCTATTATAATAGATCTGGAACCTTACAGATAGAGAACGGGAGGAGTTTTTGATGGGAAAATTTTGATGCCGGGAGTGTGAGGAAAAATTGAACTGTAGATATATCAGTGTGAAATCTTACAGGTCTTGAGCCACTGGATCTGGGACAATCCATTCTGAAGAAGGAACTTAGCTGAAGAGTGGTGTCGGTTGAATATCATGTAGTAATGAGATCCAAGTGACCTCCGGTCATTGGATGAGAAGATTCGAGGGGCGTCGGATCCGTCGTAGAATTATCATTAAGAAGAGTCGATTGGGAAGTCTTGCAGTCATGGGGAGTGGACACTTTCTGATGGTGTAAGTTCTGAGTGGATAAGAGTCGTTAATCTATGGGTATGGTATCCCGATACGATCACATTCGTAGATTTTTCAAAAACCACACCTACACACATGTTTGATGGAGGATAATCGAGGTGTTAGTTTTCATGTGGTTTGTGGTGCCAATTTGATCGAGGTCATTGGTTTCATAGCCCGAAGACCATTAGATCCGTTGGGAAGTTTCATAGGGAGTGGAGTGTGGGTTTTGTAACCTGCTTATTCGATGGGTAAGGAACCCGATTCATCATCAACCATCAACAGTTTTCACTTGGTGAATCTCATTTGTTCTATCAGGGAATTTTATCCTTAGTCTGTGTATAAATATTCCTCCAAGGAATTGCAGAGAGAGAACAGGTGACAAGTCTATGGATTGGTCACAGTTTCACGCTGTGTAGAATATATCAACGTGTGTGCCATGATGGAAAAAGATCGCATTAATCCCTAGTCAAATCCCATGTTATGTATAAAACCCCTTATTACTCCCATTATTGAATTATTGCATTTTCTATGTTATATGTGTATGTAGGCTCTGAACCCCTTCATCCCACCCTTTCATTATAAATGTACCCTTTGTCTCCTATATATATACCAAGGAGACCTAGTCTTAGGATCATCTTATCTCATCTCATATTGTATTATGAAGTGGATATATTGTAAAAGGAGGTTTCCCCCTCAAAGTGGACTGTAACTTTCACTTGGCACATCCAATTTTGGTCAGACCCATGGAATTATAGAGAAGACATATTAGATTACTAGAGGCCGAAATTTTAGACTTATAAGGGCAGAAATTTCAAAAATACACAAGAAGGAAGGTCGGTCAAGAGAACAGACTCCAAATTAAGAGTTTGAAAGGTACATAACTTGCAATTGGCATAACTTTTTATTGGAAGATTTGTTTTTAGTGATTCAAAATTTGTGATAAAGAGAAAAAAGAGGAGTATTATTAATTTTATTATACATGGGTCCAAAAAATATTTCAACACCAATTAACCCTCCCAAAGTCTCATCTATAACTCAAGAAAAAAATGAGAACATGCATAACAAGCTATCCAAATTGGAGGAACAACTTAATGATTTGAGTGTTAAGTCAATAACAGGGGATGAGTCGGTAATATCACAAAACAAAAATTAATAAATGGATGAGAA
Source organism: Picea sitchensis (assembly GCA_010110895.2). NCBI lineage: Eukaryota > Viridiplantae > Streptophyta > Pinopsida > Pinales > Pinaceae > Picea > Picea sitchensis. Next base: position 26,611 of record SNQJ01S0203447.1, read on the forward strand.
GATGAATGAGAATAAGAATGAGATGAAAATAACTATGGATGACATGAAAAATAAGATGGATCAAAATAACGTAGAAATACAAAAATCAATGGAGGAATTGCAAAATTCCTTGTCTTACATGATCTCCTGAGCTCTATATGAGAGACCCCCTAAAGGAGATATCAAAATGAAAGGGACTCATGAAAACAAGGGTAGTTTTTAGGTTGAACAACATGTTGATAATAATCAATTTTCTAGTGGAGTTAATTACGGTGGTGGGCCTAAATTCAACCTTCCGAAGATTGACTTAAAGAAGTTTGATGGAACATAGGTCTTTACCTGGGTGAACCAAATACAGAAAAATTTTGAACTACATAATATTATGTATGATAAGAAAAGCATTCACATAGAAACTATGAACTTTGAGATAAAACCATATCAATGGTACCAATGGATAGTGAAAAGCCATTCCCCTTTTTATCATTATACTTCGGGTTTATTTACAAGAGACTTAGAAGAACAATATGGGAAACTTTGGGAACATGACTACTTCAATCAATTGAAAATAATCAAGCACTTAGGTGATATTGAATATTTTAATTTATAATTTCAGGTATTGGCCACAAGGGTGGATCACATAAGTGATAAACAATTGTTACAAGCTTGCATGGGTGGATTAAAAGAGGACATTAAAAATGAGTTTTTCTTAAGACACCCTACAAATATTATGGAAGCTATGAAATCTACTCGTCATATTCAAGCCAAGAATAAGGCTACACACAAGTCTACCCGTGGAGCATACATAAGAAGCGAAGATCGTTTTGGGGTTCATAAGACAATCGTATCTCAACCGACAAGTTTGACACCTCAACAAATGGGTGAAAGAAGAGAAAAGGGACTATGTTTCAATTGTGAAAAAAAGTACAATAAGGGGCATAAATGCAGTGAGAAGAAAGTATTCTACATAGACAATGAAGAGGAAGAAGCTCAAGAATCGGAACCATCACAAGATCTAGAGCTAGAAGAGACTACTCCAATGATATGTTGTCATGCATTGGCCGACATCAGTGCTCCACAAACCCTCAAGATAGAAGGATATATCAAAAAGAAAAAGGTAACAATATTGATTGATTATGGTATTACCCATAACTTCATCAATTGCAAACTAGAAAAAGATCTCAATTGCTTTGTATATCCAACACTAGAGTTCCAAGTAATGATTGTAGATGGAGGTACCATAATTTTTTTTGGGAAATTCCATAGTATTAAGCTCAATATGGGGAAGTATTTATTGTATAGTCCTGTGATTTCCATCCAAATGGGTGGTGTTGATGTTGTATTGGGGGTCCAATGGTTATAATCATTGGGAACAATGGCCCTTAATTTTCAAGATCTTTTCATGAGATTTTCCTCAAAAGGAAAGGAAATTGAGCTAAGAGGTATCCAAGGGAAACCCTCTAAAGTGATAAGATCTAACAACATGACAAAATTACTCAAAAGGGGACACCATGGTGTAATTGCATATGTGATCTCAATAGATGTTCAAACATATATATCCTTTGCTCCAATGGACCTCCAAAAAGTTATCAATAATCATTCCAAGGTATTTGAGGACATGCCTAAGGGTCTTCCACCTGCTCAAGATCACTCCCATGCTATTCATCGACAAAAAGGAAGTGTACATCCAATATTCCATGTTTCTTGATTAAAACGATAACCAATGACAAGATCTTGGTGCAAACTACTTTCTCAGAGATGAATGGAGAAGGGTATAAGACACCCAACCCACGAAGTACCCTTTTAAGGGATGGGATATTAAAATTTTGATTTTCCTAAATCTCTTCAAATCCCTTTAAAAAGGACATCATCATATTCTACTCACCCAGAGCTTTCCAACGACTGTAATTTTTATAAAAATAGAGCTCTATATCAAAAGTTATGGCCCTTTGAACATTTTGGGCCTTTATTGGCCAAATTCCTTCGTACTACCACGTGGCTCCATGTCATCATCCCCATCTAACATGGAACTGATGTGTCAAAACACGCCATCCCTTAGCACAAGCATGGCACTTGCCACCTATTCCACCGGGCCTCGACCCTCCAAGCGCTTAGCGCTTACTACAAAATTTCCTCGAGACCCGACTTAACCAATCCTTGACACATGTTCGTCACACATAAGTCAAGTAGCATCATCTGGCGTCGTCTCGAGAAAATATCCCTCAGGATGAGATTTCACCTTGCACACGCGGCCCTGTCCTATATTTCCACCTATCTTATCTGTGGCTACCATCACCTCATGACACGTGGCACCCATTTTCCCGTGGACCACCTTCCCATTATGCTAATTTCGGCTTGACACATGGCAAGATCACCATGTGAAACATGGATCTCCCACATGGACTGATGTGGTATACACATCATCACTGTACATTGATTTCACTGAAAAGGATTTTGACACTTGTATATTCCTTATTTTCGATTAACATCATCCGACGTCACCTCGTGTCCGTCGAGCATCGGTTATGGACCTGTTGTTAAATCCTACTCCTCAAGACCTCCCAACATCCAAGATACAAGATACAGTTGGCATCCTGGGGCACGTGGACCTATCTGGTCATATCATGTGGCATGACATGTGGAACTCGTACCACTAAACACATGGAAATCATTTCCATAGATGATTTTAGGAGCTAAATTTCGCAAATGGACTGATTTTCCATGGCTTTCCCCAAAAAAGGTTTGCCAATTTCCATTTTTCTAAAAACAATTTGCCTAAATTCCATAGAACAAAATTATTTTACCTTAAAAATCTCAAAACATTTATAGAAACTATATAAAATCCTTACAAATTTAAATATTTTTACAAAAGTATCGCCAAACATTTTACATTTTGCATATGAAGGACCAGTAAGATTAGCCCGGGTTTCTACATTTTAATATAAATTTCCATCCTTAAAATTATCCCTTCTCATTTCCTCCATGGATCCTTGTCCAATATTACCAAATATGTGTGACACGTGACACCACTCACGTCACGACATGTGGCACCACAAGGTAACTGCGGACATCGAGACCACAACCCCTTACCAACCTCATGTAGACTAATAATTCTCACAGTCAGTTGTCCGGGGATTACGAGATAATTAATAAATTTAATCCTATAATTAATTAAGGTAATCCCATGATTAATGGATGACTAACTGCATTGATTCTCAATGTTACATTATACGAGATCTATGGCTGAGATCTCTCACGCTTCGATCGGACGGTTATTACGTTTCATTCCACAACTTCGGTGTGGAAGTGACTCTAAGGATCGAATGGTGGAGATTCAGAGTGTCATTCAATAGATCGATAGTTCTCGTTGAAGACTATCATAGACCTCAACACTTTCCCTATCTCTTGTAACCTAAAACTCTCGAGGTCCATAATCCAGTTGTTATGGGGTATTTATCCACATTAATCTCAGGATTATGACTCCCATCTTTTACCACTAGATCTCTTGCCTTCCTAGATACGACGACTTAGATATTAAGGCACTCTTACAAAGTCTTAAGCCCAACAGGGGCCCACACTTGACTTTCCATCCACTCACATGTCGACACCTATCATCCTATGATGGGTTGGATTCCATGTTGGATGTGACACATCATGATGACATCATATTTACCTATCCTCAGTTATATGTGATAAGACATGGAACCAGGGGCTGGAAACCTAGTCCTCGGATATTGGATATCAAAACTTCCAAAGGGGTTTATACATAGAATTACCCCAAGGTTCGGTGCCCCGGGACACATAACCCCTCCTGAGATTAATTATTATATTGATGGCCGATATTTCTCCGACCACAGATCTGACGGTCGTGGTTTAAGGTGCTTGTTCAAAGGCTTGAGCCTGACAGGGCCCATTCTTAGCCCTTTGACAAATCAACCTCCACCATGTAGCAACCTTTTCCACTTTGTCTGCCTACGTGGCACCCTCGTCACACGTGATGACAACTGCTCGTTAACGCTTGTATATGTGTAATAAATATATGGAACGTCGAGGGGTTGGAACCCTGTCATGTCAATTTCCCATTCCTCCGATATGATCTACAGTTGGCATTCTTCCTGCCACTTAAATCCAACTGCTATCATCCTCAAATGGGTTTACAAGGGATTATGATGGGTAACCAACCCATCCTTGGACAATTGATATTAACTCTCAGCTTAGGGATCAACAATTGTTGAGTCTTGTCGATTTCATTCAATGCAAATTGAATTATAACCTGAGCTTTTGGAATTAGAAGTCTTGCATCATCTTGTTGGTTTTTTTAACTTAGATTCCTCATAACCTTAATCCATTTATAACAATTAATAATATTTCTCTATGACATTCGATCAAGGACCCGATTCCTCGTAAACATTCATACAATTTCACCCTTATTCAAGCACACAACCTTGAAATGAAACAACCACTTTATTCATCCAACAAGCATACATAGTCATAGATGTAAATACAAGATCTTAGACATTCATTCTAATTCAATTACACAAATTGTAAGAAGCACTTATCTGGTTTACAATCTCGTATCCAGACAACTGACTGTGGGTGTTTTCGTTTCCACCCAACCATAGGCTCAGATGCATTCACTCTTAGCACTCTAGCCACCCCCGTGCCAAGCCATGATACCACCAGGGAACCTCTCTCTTTATGGTTCTCAACAATTTGTGAAGGAAACTCTCCTTCACACCAGTCTTGGTAGATATTTCTCCACACCCACCTAGTTTAGGCCTCCAGAACGTTTGTTGGATACCTTCCCAGTTGTAATATCCCCAAGGACGAGCCCGAGTTGTATTTATGAATTGTAACATGTTTGTAGGCTAGTGAGATGAGAAATTATAAGATTATAGGCCTATTTATTATTAGGATGGAGAGCCTAGGAGTTAAAGTCCAGGAGCCTGTGTTTGTACATGTGTTGGGCCCCAACAACTCCCCCCTAATTTTTTACAAAATTTAAAGGGCCCCCATTACAATCTTGATAATTATAATGAGCTACAGAATCAACATTTTCAGATAGTTCCATACCTTGGCTTGCTTTGAGACAAACTTAAGACATTCACTATAGTATGAGACATTCATTACAAGAGTATATGTCAAAATTTAAAAACGAGCATAGAAATCTCAATTTAAACAAAAACGTTAATTTTTATCAATTGTTTACATTCGTTTAAAT
>SNQJ01S0203448.1:0-16489 GCA_010110895.2 Picea sitchensis
ACGAGACAGAAATCAGGGTCAAATGCGCCAGCATAGGAAATTTGAGCAGAGGCCTCTGAGGGCTTAATCTCTGCAGGAATCTTGTTATACATCTTATTAAATCTTTTGGAGAAGTCTGAGACAGACTCTCCTTGCATCTTCCTCAGAGACCCAAACTCAGTCATATAATACATATAATCTTTTATGTCTCCCCATTGCCTCAGGAAAACGTTATCCAAGGCTTCAATGCCAACAATAGATCCAGGGGCCAGTCCTCGGAACCATTTCCTCACCTCCCCATCAAGGCTTTGGACAAAGAATCTCATCCAAACATCTTCACTCTCAATATTCAGGTTGTCTGCATAGATGTAAAAGGCAGCTAGGTGCTCTTCAGCAGTTACATCTCCCTCCCCACTGAACTTGGGCATGTATTTCAAATAGTCCCCAGCAGGGAGAGGGTTCAGAGGCTGGGGAAGAATCAAAGGAGCATATCTGGCAGCAACTATGGCATCCATTCTGTTCGGAGGGGGATTAACAACAACCATAGATATATTAGGTAGGGGAGAACTCGGAGGAGAAGGAGTATGAACGGGAGATGTGGGAACAAAGATTCTTGTAGAAGACAACGAAGAAAACGGAGAGAAAGGCAAGGGACCTGAGTGTGCAGATGCTTCTCTCTGTGCAGCAGTAGCAACAAAAGGAGGGGTGGTGAAACCTTCAGAAGTTTGAGGTCTGTGATAAGGCAAGACCTCCAGGGAGGAGGGAGTGACAAGGATTTCCCTTTCTGATCCCAGATCAGGAGGGGAAAACTCAGCAGGAACATTCCCGAAACTTAAAGAATGGGGGACTTTGAAAGAAGGACGACTAGGAAGCTGTGAATAAGAAAATGGAGTTTTCACAGAAGGGGAGGGCGTATTACCTGTTTCGGCGATAGAAACTTCTCTTGCAGAGCTCTTTCCCTTCCTGCGCACTGCTTCCGCATCAGCTTCTGGTGTAGCTAAAGGCAAGTGTGGGTTAGACCTCGTGTGTCTACCTCTCGAAGCCACAGTTGATAGAGCAGGTTCTCCCTAGTGGAGTCGTCACAATGGAGTCGCGAGGTGCACAGTAGTAATCTTCAAGTTCTGATATCTGATGCACCTTTAGAATCAGATGATCTTTGTCATTTAATCCCGGGGAAAAATATTCAACATCGTCCCCGGCAATGGCGCCAGAAATGTTGGCGACGAAAGTCACTCCTGGATTGCTTGCAAGAGCAGAGCCAGACGCCCATCAGTTTAATGTCACGATTTATTTTAAAGAGGTGGTCAAATGGAGGAAAACTCGAGGAGATATCACTCTAACTCAGAGACCGAGTCTGATACATATGGTGACAAAGGAGGTCTTGATCCAACTTCAGCTAGTGGGTTGATAAAAGGGTGAGCAGGTGGAAGACTTAGTGAGGAAAATGAACAAATAGCCTTGGGAAACAGGCTTACGGCTATTTGCAGAAGAAATACACTGAGTAAGGTCCTCTTGGATACAGGGTCTCAAGAAGCTGAGGAGGACTCGACTGGATCCTCCAATTCCAAGTCACTCGGCGCTGAGAATATCACAAGAACTAGTTAGAAACATAATAACTGCTACAGTGATCCTACCAACATCATCCTATAACAGATATAGCTCGACTGGATCCTCCAATTCCGAGCGATTCTAACACAGTGGAACAAAGACGTAAAAGAGACTGGCATTCATCAGGCAAGAAGTCTCAAGAGTGCATACATAACCAGAGTATCAATGCTTCATTAAAGATTTACAATCGGGAGCTAAGATCAACCATCGATAGATACAAAAATGGCGAAAACGCCTACATATACTCAAACTAACAACAACAACAAAATCGAGACGTAGCATTGAAAGCTTTGCGTCTGCATGGCTTTTGACAACACGGAGCTGTAATCTTTGAATGGTCGTACAACCTATGGCAGACGCAATCGATCCCCTGACAGTTTATTCGGCGAATCGACGTTTCTTTAATTCAATGCAGGGCTTCCCATTATGGCGGAGACGATGTCTAACCACCACCAACCGCTTCAAAAACTGCTTCTTGGGATTGAGGATGACCTGGCCAACTCAGCATCTCGGGATATGGAAGACTTCTCGTGCTGCCACGTGGAATAGCTTGACTGGCTCGAAGGATATGCGTGAGGAGCCAACACAGAAGATGAGGGGGTATGGACATGGAGCGAAGGGGCCGAAACTGTGAGGACGCGAAAGAAGTGGCGAGGCGTGAGAAGGGTTTTGGGAGAGACACATGGCAAAAAACGTTAAGCAGAGGAAGTAGGGAAGCAGGTGCGGTGGGCCTCTTTTAGCGGGAGGCTGACCTGGAGGGAAGGGTACGCGTGGTGGATGGTGTGTGGATGATGGAAAAGAAGGAAGACCACGTAGACCACAGAAGGGAGGTAGATGGATGACACATGGCGGCAAGGGAAAGGTGGACAGGGAGGTGTCATGACAAAAATATGGCCCACACGGGTTAACGTCAGGGCAGCTGAGGAGGTCGGGGCTGCGCTTGAGCCATTGATCCGAGCTCCTCGATTGTGGTCGTCGGATAACTGCATCCACGATTTCGGACCCCCCCCCCTCCGCTTAAAGGTAGAAAGGCGAGGGGGGTTCGGAATTGCTTTCATCGCCGTTGATCCGGGTGCACTAATCTGAGCCATCGGAGAGGTGCGCCCCCGATTCCGGACCCCCCCCAACTTAAAGATCGAAAGGCAAGGGGGGTCCGGAATTTGCTGTGCGCCGTCAATCTAGGTGCGCAAAATCTAGCCATCCAAAAGTGACCCATGTTTAATGCAGGTGCTCTTGCGCCCAAAACTTAGGATAAGTGGGTTTTGACCCATTCTTTTGCAATTTAACCCTTTAGAAATAAATATCGCTAACAAGTTTACCCATGTTTGGGCCCATTTTGTAATATATAAATAGATATCTAGGCAATGTAGGAAGAGGCCAATGTGCTAAGTGTGAATAGTTGTGGATGTTTTGTGCATACTATGTGTTAAGAACTTGCAGAACTAAGTGCAAGTGATTGTAATAAGCTTGTGTATAGACAGTAAGAAGGCTTTGTTCTTAAACCTAACTTGGGGAAGGAGGATTTGGTGAGGTACATGCAGATCTCCTATCCTTTGCGGAGTAGGGTTTCGATGCTCTGTGCTTGAAGAAGATTGAGAGAAGATAATAAACAAGAGAAGAGTTGGTGGACACAGCTCCACACTGGGGTGAACCACATATATCCTGTGTTATGGTTGCTTTATGCATTCTATTTATTGTCTTGTGTATATAATTTAAGGTTAAGTGCAATAATGAATGTTTAGATGAATCTAATATGATATCTTAGTGCTTAAATGATGTGAATAAATGCTAGATCTGATCTTTTTCCATGTGTTAAGTGCTTAGATGTGTTAGATCTAGTAGAATACTACGTTGTTCTGTAATTAGGGTTTGGATCTGCAATGTGAATAAGGGTTAATTATTGATGAATGTTAACTGCTAAGTGCCATGTTAAGTGGTATAATCACATATCTGTGTCCCAGCTAGGTTGCAGACATTTGAGTCCTGCAACCACCCCTGCCTATACCTTAGGTGAGACTTCATCTGCTTCATAGGTGTTGCCGAAAGGGCCAGTAGTTAGGTTTTTTTGGTACGTTGTTGAAGCGTTGAACCCTGGGTTTTCCCCTGTGCCAACAAATGGTTCCGTTGCCGAGACTTGAAACTGTGATTGTTGGGATCTGAAGAAAATAAAGCTTTGTGTGTGGATCTGTGCTTTAGTGCGCAATATTGACTTGCGAATCTATGTTCTAAGAAGAGAAGTCTAATATGAAGAAAAGAGGTAAGATATTTAAGCTTTGTGCTCTGAGAAAGGTAAGATAAGTGAAAATTTTTGTTTCGAAAGAATGAATCTAGGTATGTTTGATAAATTTTTTCCTAGTTTGAAAACTAGGGCACAGTTAGAAGAAAGAATATTTGATACGAATAGATCTAATAGAAGCAATAAAATATATGTTATTCCTATGCATAGAAAGAATGTTTGGACTAACAAATGGATGCAAGATCCTAGAAAGAATTTTTTGTAGGTTAGTTACTGTGATACCAATGCATAGTACATGAAAGGTTGGGGATCATTTAAGAGAAATAGAGGATTAACCATTTATTACAGTTGCAGAATATCGGGACATCTTGCTAAGGAATGCCCTGGTAGAAGACCTAGTTGTCTTTGTTGTAAAGCTATGGACCATGAATTTTTGTATTGTCCTAGAATGATTTCTAAAGTTGAAAAGATGAATATGAAACAAGAAAACTATGAGACAGGCCAAGAAACTAAGGATATGATAGAACCCCATAAATAATTAGAGACTATATTACTATAGATGAAAGAAACCTTGAATGACCATAGAAATATCAACTTATCAGAGGTCTTAAAAGAGAAAGAGTACATAGAAAAAATAATAGGGGACTTTGACATAGATTGTGTCCTGGATGAGGAAACACAGGTGAATATCATGACCGAAAGAACTTGGGAAATTTTGGGAAAGCCTGCTATGGTTCCTTCATTAGGAGGAATATGATTATTTAGAGGAAAGTTGATAAACCTATGTGGAAGACTTACCCACATATCTATGAGTGCTCATGGCACTTCGACATAAGAATAATTTGAGATCATTAATTTTGTTGAGAACATCGCCCCATTTGCTATCTTGCTAGTAAGATATTGGATTGAGAAAGATCATATACAAAGGAAAAAAGAAGAGGAGGATCTAGAACAGAAAAAGCAAGAACTAAGAGATTTCATGGCTAGGAGAATAACACACTTACTAGAAGAACAAGAGAACCATTTGAAGCTACTAAAGACCAAAGATATGGATGTCAAAGTTGAAAGGACACAAGAAGACTGGAGACACATGTCTGTACAAGAGAGTAGAGCACCTACCCCAGAAAGAGAAGAAGTATTACCCTTGAACCCTATGAAAGACCCTCCATGGTGTGAAGTTATCATGACAAGAGGAGATAAGAATGATAATGGAAAGAGGAAACCAGTGATTCAGATCATAGGAAAGAAGGCCAGAAAGCTCAGTAAGAAGAGGGAAAAGTGAGAAAAATTGTAAGAAGTTCCAGAGACTACTTTGCAGAACAAAGGTTTCCAGAACTCGAACTTCGTCGGAATATCAGTACAACACAGATTGGCACTTTTCCATGATGAAGCAATATAATTGTTGGAGGAAATATGACCGTTCAACCGACGCTCCCAAACAGTTAGGAAAGAATTTATATCCCGAAAGTTCACCATTGGACCGTTGGCACTGCGCCATAACAGATGGAATTGGATTGAATAAGGCTTTGTGACCCATTGAAAGAAATCGTTACGACAATATATATTTATCCCGTCGAGCGTTGCATCGAGAACACTTTTGCCAATTGTGATTATCCAAGCCCGTAGAGAACTAATTGATTTCGTGCAGTAGTCATTGAGACCTCGCCATCCGTTTTGTTACATTGAGTATTGTTCATCGACCTGAGATATCAGATCTCAAGTGTGCATGTCAGATGCAATTAGTGCATCAAAAAAAGTCATTGAAGATATTATAATAGACCTCATGGCTGAGAAGGTGATGTTCGCAGGCATCCAAGCCTCATCGACACGAGGAGTGCAAGCCTCCCCATCAACTTCTCATGGATCTAGACCATCCTGAGCTGGGACCATGAAAATAATGAAGCATCGTGATGACTTAGCGAATGCGAAGCTAATTCCATCCATCCTACCTGACTACATCCCACCCCTGGTCGGTGTGGTGAGTCGTGATAGTGTCCCAAGGGACTTCGACTACACATTCATCACTGTGTACCTCCCGATGGGAATACAATCAGTCATACCATAGTTGGAGAGGATTCCAACCTTGAAGATCAGTGACTATAACCTAGGAGACCGCAAGAGCTATGGAATGCTCACACCTCACAAATATTTGACCAAGACCAAGGGGAAGAAGTTGAATATCATCCCCTAGTCGTGGACTATGGACATCGCGAGGTCAATTGTCTTGAACCTGATGAAGATACCACATTTTTGAAGGAACTAAGAGGTTAAAGTGTGTGTTAAGCTCCTACTTTCATGTTTCCATGGCGAGTATCTATGGTTAGATAGACGCATCACCATCGATCTGGTGTATGATCACCGAATTGAGCATGCAGGGACCATACCCGAAAGAATTTTATCCAGGGAAGGCTGCAGACCCCACCCTAGCATAGAAGATCAAAGACATTGTTGGCATCCCCACACGATTTCGTTGTTTGAATGAGGAATTACATTTTCTGTAGCTTCCTTCACCTCATCTTGTAAATATTATCATTTTGAGATTATTACTGGATTTAAAAAGTGTTCATTAATTCTTTAAAGTTTGCATTTTTCGTTTTGTTTTATGTTTGATTCATGACTAAAAGAATGAATCAAACATGAAAACTTAGCTTCATATTATTTTCTATACAAGTCATTCTTTTTAGGTGTCATCGTGCTTATACCCAATCTAAATCCAACACTTGAATGACTTACCTTTGGAATGTTTTGAATATTGATACAATTTGTATATGTTTAGATGGTTTGCATTTGAATTATGAGGATTTTTGTGTTGATATATTTAAACCCTTTGCAAAGAACAATGGTCGTGCTAGTGGTCATGTTAATCAATGCACAAATAATGTACTATGTACTTAACCAACCTTGTTGGCACAGTGAATTAATGATCCTTCATCATGGGTATAGGATATTGATTCTGTGTGTCAAGCTTTCATTACCAGGAGTGGTGAAGCTTCATGATCAAACCCTTGGTTTTCATGCTATGATTATACACAAGATTCATTATGTTTTTTTCCCTTTTATCCATTCAGATCTATTCCTTTTGATCCTACCACCCAAACCTAGAACTATTCTGAATCATCCCTGTCACATTCTAGTCGCGTTTGTTATGGCTCCTGTTGTGGGTTTGGAGCCCAATGGCTGTTAGGAATTTCTATCACATGATGATGCAGTTGAAGATTTAAAAATTCAAGGATGGGATGCCTTCCTTAAAAGGTTTGAAGGCCATAACCTTCAGGTAGTGAGGGATTTTCCACAGACTTTCGACGAATGCAGAGAGTAAATTGGTGATATCCACTGGTGAGAAATGGTTCAAAAAATCAAAAATTCGAGAAGTACCTTGGAGCCTCTTCATGACCTCTAGGAAAATCAATTGTTGCGAAAATGATATCCCTATTTATTTGGTTAAATCTAGGTGGAATGGCCTTCTGTTGATCCTCAAACAATTCATGACCTGTGAGGGTCGTTATGATCTAGTTTTCCTCTATCATATATGGCTGCTGATTCACTTCATTGGTTTTCAATTAAACATGCCTTTCTATATGTTGAGAAGCCTGTATAAAATGTCTAAAAGGTATAAGAGACAGAGCCTCGACTCTAGTTTGTTTCACCATGGCTTGATTAAAATTTTGTTGATTCACAATTTGACAACCATGGGCGACTGCTGGGAGGGATTTTTAACAAGAAATGGTTATGTTACGGTCGTTCCTGCAGAAATCCCTAATTCGGATGAGCCATTGATTAAAAAACAACTTGACATCCCAATTAATGAACGAGGCTCTTTTAACAGAAACCCTCTAGATGAGATAAGGCCAATTCAGTCTTCACATGAGAAAAAGGTTGTTGAATCGAAGTTAGCTAAACCTCCTGTGCTCAATTTTGATGTTTTTCAGAACGTTACTGTGAGCCCTGATGTCAAATCTTGCAAACAGACAAAACAAAAACATACAACATTAGGGTTTTAGAACAAAAGAGCAAGTCGTCTTATTTCGAGAAAATTGATGAATCAAACTAACTCTCATTTGAGCTTGATCAGCCCGATCGAGCTCAATGAGGTCTCAAACTCCGAAATTGAAGATTTCCTGGATTTGGAAGACCCAGATTATCAAGGATTTGGTCCTGTTGAACCCTATGACTTTGTTACGAATATGCCACCATGTCTCAAGGGTGAGAAGGGGTTCTTTGGGATTGGGTTTGGTCAAGGGAAAATGGAAGGTAAAGCTGATATGGCCATGCTTGACCACACGCTTCACCAACAGGTCATTCCTTTAGTACAGTGTGAGGTTTGTATGCTTTGGATTGAATGATATTACATAGATATTCCCATCCTTCAGGCTTGTATTAAAACACTCACAGCTCAATTTGAATCACTAGAACAGGAAAATCTAGACCTCAGAGTAAATGTAGAGAGGAAAGTTAAGCACCTTAAGATGCCAAGGAACATAATAATAAAAAATGCAAATAGTGTTAAAGCCACAATCAATTTTGAGCTACCATGATCCATCTTTGGTCATTTGTTGAAATGGTAAAACGATTTTTTTCTTATTACTTTCATGTTATCTATTTTGAATCGAATTAGTTTGAAATTAGATTTTGTTTGCTAAGATAAGACTGGCTACAGAGTCTTTCGATTCTATAGCCAAGTCATTTTTAAAATAAAAATTTATAAATTAGTTGTTAATAATTTGTCTAACTTATTCATGTTTCGTTTTTAGGAAATAGTAGATCTTGATGCTGATCATCTGAGGGGAGACATGTTTGATTTTGAATTTGAATGATTAGTATTCTCTCTTATGTTTACCTTGTAAATTTTTTTATTAATTTTTGAGAAGAATCAACTCAATTATGAATGGCTGTTAGCCCTCTATTTTTGTAATATTTTGATCTTATGAGATCCTATCTTATCCTAGGAGTTAGGAAAATAGGATTTCAAAACACTTTAAATACTATTCATTTTGTGAGGAAAAGGGCATCTTTTCCTGGAACAGGTTATGGACAAATGATTTTAAGAAATTAATGGAACAACTTATAACAGTTTGGCTTTAGACCTATGTGAAGACTATCTCATTTATGTTTTGTCTCTCTTATTTTGGAATAGTAATGTGTTGTATAGCTTTAGTCTTAATGACATGTGATATTCCATTTTATTTGATATTTTAAAATGTTGTCTTTAATTTGTTGTTTCAATTAATTATCACTGTGATCATCATATCAATTGTTAGATCATGATTTTTATCTGTTGTGAGTTGATATATAAATATGAACATTCTACACTAAGATTTATATTATTGTGATCGTTCATAATTACAAGATCATCGTATATACTTGTCTGTCATTTTGTTCTCGTATTTTTGGCTGCCAACAAACATCTGGAGTTTGTTCTGGAGGCATCATTATCATCCTGTCATAGATTTTTCTTACAGGCAAAACAACTGGATTATTAGATTGCACAGAAGACATAGACATGATTTAAAACTTAGGTTAGCTTCATTTCTATTTCACTTTTTTAAATTTTCCTATTAGTGAAACAAGATAGTTTTAGATTGCCTTTGACCGTCTGTACATCTTTGTTTCAAAACTTAGTTAGTTCAAGTTTTATTAGATTTATAATTAGAAAACAAAAAATACAAAAATGTGCTTTCTTTATCTTCTTCTGTAAACTATTACTTTTACATTCATTTCGCAAGGCTTTCATTAAAACTTGCAACCTGTAAATTATGTTCATAAGTGATATGTTCATACTTTCTTTTTATTTTTAATATATTTGTAAATAATTAGATTAAAGTTCATAGATTATTGTAGTTTTAGCATTAGATAGTTTTCTTCTTTTCTTTGTTTTAAGACTTTAGATTGGCTAATGGAGTCATTAAGCCCGTTAGAATAGGTTACACCAAACGTCTTGGGTTATTTAGAGAACCCCGGACTAGACCTGTTCTTCCATTTGACGGCCTGTCAGATTTGCCCATTAACAAATGGAGCTAGAAGGAGGGTCTGAATTCAATTGATGGCATGTAGAAGTCGCAAGACTCCTCCCCCACACACTCGCTCCCCTGTTGTAATGTGTAGTCACTTAGAAAACAACGTTACACTTGAAACAACAACTACCTCAAACGATAATCTTGAGTTTCCCATTGAACCAGTGACAATAGCTCCTCAAGGGGCCGACGTCCAAGAAATTGTTCGTCAGCCACTTATAAGGACACATAGTTCCTTGGCTCGTATCAGATAACCTGGTAGGCCTCTTAATCAACCCTTATATTTCTCGAATATCCAAGAACAACTTGAAGGCACTGGTCTACTGTCAAATCCCCTAGGAGATAATACCACCAATCCTACCGAAACACTTATTCTTGGAGACGGAGGGTCTGGTATCCCACATTCTCCTCCTAGTGCATCTCCATCCTCTTTAGGAGGAAATTCATCTAACGAAGGCAGTTCCTCTTCTGAATCATCTCAACCTTCAACACCACCAACACCCATGAAAAACCAAAAAAATCCCGCCAGACCTTGGCTCGATCAAGATGTCGTGGATGTACCTAGACCTCAACACCCATTACCAAAACACCTAGAGAAATGATTGCCTAAATTTGATTCAAATTCTAAACAATTTGTTGAAGATCACATAAAGAATTTTATGTTGTCCATTAGACTCCGAAGTGTAGAGAATGAAGAATGCAAACTCTTTCCTTATACATTTGAGGGAAATGCCTCCACATGGTATTTCTCCTAACAACCCCTAACCATTGTCTCTTGGGACAATTTTGAAACCTATTTCTTAGAGAATTTTGGAGATGATAAATCTCTTAAAGTCTTTGTTATGGAGCTCTCCAGCCTAAAAATGAACCCTAAGGAGAAAGTAAAATATTTTAACCAGATATTTCTTATGTTAAAGAATCGAATTCCCAGAAATTTAATGCCCGCTGAAAGTCTAATTGTTTCATATTACACCAAAGCTCTACACAACAACATAGCAATTTGGTTCAAAAGGTATAAGAAGAACACATTGTCGGAAGCCTCTGAGGAGGCAATCCAAATAAAAAAGGATATATTAAGCTTAAAAGACAATCTCAATAGTGAAGCTTAAACAACTTCATCCTCTAAAAAGAAAATAGAAATCCTTACTAGACCTCCCCAAGCCAAAGGTCAACCTAAAACTTTAGACTTAGAAAGCTTGCAGAAAGCTTTCCAAAAACTATCAAATCAAGTCATGGACTTAAATATATTAGCCGAGGAGGCATCCTCAAACAAAGGAAGTTTTAAAACTCCTTTCAAAAAACCTTTTCCTCCCAATCGGCCAAATCCGACCATTGAAGATCTCAATTTCGAAAGCTTGCAGTATGCTTTGCAAACTATTCTAGAGGCACATGATAATCCCACTTCTGCCCCTCCTGAAAGTTCTGAAGATGTAGCTGAGGAAGAAGTACCAGAAGAAGAAGTTTCATCTCCCAATATATTTGATCACTTCTCTGATAGTATTTTCCAAGCAAATTTTGAAACTGTCCACCCCTACAATACAAGAACAAAAACACAAAACAAACCTTCTTTTGAAGTAAGTAATAATGTGTTTCCAAATCAGTCGAAGCAAGCTAAAATCAAACAAAGTTTAGTAGCCCCTGTTTTAGAATACAATTTAATTGAAGATATGAAAAAACTAAGGACTAATATTTATGTTTTCGAGTTGCTGAAATTTCCCCTTATCCTGCAAAAAATTATTCAAAGTATAGAAAAAAACAGTAAGAATAATGATCCTTGCAGTAAGAAAATTGCAAAAATTGGTTCTAAAACAGCCAAAAAGATTCCAACTAAAACAACATCTGAACCTCCAGATAAAAGGGATTTAGTCGAAAAAATTGTATCAAATGTAGATAAAACTGTTTCAGGGACAACAACAAAAAATTGAAAGATTTCTGTTGTTAACGCTCATAAAAATGTCCCGCCTTTCTCATTAACTTTTGAAATTTTTAATAGGAATGTACATAATTGCATGGTAGATTCCGGTGCATCATAAAATGTGATGCCTTTATCTGTTTTTCAAAAAATCAACGCAGAAGTTCAACCTTCTAATCTCAAAGTCATTCAGCTTGATCGGATGAACGTTAAGGTAATCGGTGAACTTAAGAATGTTCTGGTTAGGTTATCTTCTAATCCTAAGGTTCACCAAATTATTGACATCATTGTTGTTGACATCCCTAAAGTTTATGGTTTGTTTTTAAGCAGGGACTGATCTGGACAACTGCATGGTTACTTTGCCACCGATTGGTCTCATTTGTGGCTGCTGAAAAATGGACAGCCTAATAAAATTAGGATAAATCGTGAATGCTATCTCAAGCACATTGTGATGGATCTAAATGATCAAAATGAACCTTTTACCACATATACTCATTCATTTGAAATGCAGAGAATGAATACCTTTTTTTGGTAACTTCATGACCGAAAGTTCCCCTATCACTAATTCAAGCCAACAATCTGAAATTATGGCCTATACTCAGTCATCATCTTTTCCAAGTGTGAAAAACACTGCGGATGAAGCTCAGATCTGGCCCTTGTACTTTGATGGATCAAAAACCAAAGAAGGAGCTGGGGCAGGATTTATACTCATAGATCCCACATGTAATAAGACTTTCATTGACTGTTGATTAGAGTTTGAGTGCACTAATAACACCTCTGAATACAAAGCAATTTTACAAGGGCTTTGGAAAGCTCTGGATATGGACATACAAAAGTTAATTGTATTCGATGATTCAGAGATCATGGTTAGGCAGGTAAGAAACTCCATACATTGCTTATCACCACATTTGAGAAGTTACCAAACTGAGGTATGGAGTTTAATGCAAAAAATTTCATCATTTAACATAAATTTCAATCCTAGAATAAGTAATTCGAAGGTTGATTTATTGGCTAATGTCGCTTCTAAACTATTTCCCGTAGAAGGTCTTTCTCCTAATGCATTTTCGATCGAATTTTTGTTCAGTCCATCGATCCCAAACAACATCGTCAATTGGAGAGTGTTCGACGATGACCAACAGATCATCAACTTCTTGCATATGGAGGACACCTTCCAAGGTGCAGTCATCGACGAAGGCACTCACGATGAAAACCTTTGCAACTTCACGATAATATCAGATCCTAGATCTTCTGAATCAACGTTTGATATGGTAAACTCTATTCCCAGATCTGTTGTAAGGATAGAGTTTTTATGATTTGCATGATAAGTTTAGAGGGTCAGATAATTGTAAAATGAATAGTTCTTCTTTGACCTATGAGACGGTAAATTTAGGGACTAAGGAAAATCCTCAAAATATTAATTTGGGAATGGGATGCTCCGAGCAAGAATGATCTTCCTTTATAAAATTGTTTAAAGAATTTAAAGACGTTTTTTCCTAGACATATGATGATTTGAAAACATTTGACCCTAAGATAATACAACATGCCATCCCCATGAAACCACAAACTCATCCTTTTCAGCAAAAATTAAGAAAGATGCACCCCAAATTAGAACCCACTGTCAAGAAAGAACTCAATAAATTACTAAATGCAAAAATAATTTTCCCGGTGAGACACACACAATGGGTGTCTAATCTAGTTCCTGAAAGGAAAAAAAGAGGTGAAATTCGACTCTGTGTCGACTTTCATAACTTGAACCGAGCGTCTGATAAAGATAACTATCTCGTTCCTCCAATGGAACAAATCCTTCAACAGGTATCTGGTTCAGAAAGACTATCTCTATTAGATGGTTTTTCAAGATATAACCAGGTCCTCATGTCTCCCCCAGATCAGCTCAAGACCACTTTTCGTAACCCATGGGGGGCTTATGCCTACAGGAAGATGCCTTTTGGGCTTATAAATTCCAGGGCCACTTTCCAGAGAGAAATGGACATTGCCTTTCGTGGTCTCATAAATTAATCAGTAGTGCTCTATCTTCATGACGTTATCGTTTTCTCTAAAAACGAGAAAGATCACTTGTCTCACCTTAGGGTTGTCCTAGAATGATGTTGGAAGTATGGCATATCCCTCAAACCTAAGAAAGCAGTCTTTGCAGTAGAGCAAGGAAAACTACTTTGGTTTATAGTGTCCAAATATGGAATGATTATTAATTCGGAAAGAACCCAAGCTATTGCTAAACTCTCCCCTCCCTCTTCCAAAAAATCCTTGCAATCCTTTTTAGGCAAAATTAACTTCGTCAGAAGATTTGTCCCAAGTTTCTCGGAAATGGTAAGGCCTTTATAGAATTTAATTAAAAAGGATGTTCAGTATCGTTGGGGACCCCAATAAAGTCAATCTTTTGATTATATTAGAAAATCAATAGTGGAAGCTCCTTCCATGATGAGCCCCGATTTTTCCCAAGATTTCACTCTATACACTTTCGCCTCTGATCGATCTTATGTTGTTGTCTTGACAAAAGAATGTTGAAAGCAATGAAATACCCATTTCCTTCATGAGCTCAGCTTTCAAAGGGGCAAAGATAAATTACCCAGCTATGGATCAACAGGAATATGCTATTTTTAAAGCAATGAAATACTTCTAGTCATATCTGCTGAAATCCAGAACTAAAGTCATCGTTCCTTACCCGACTGTGAGAAACTTGTTGGTACAAAAGGAATTGGGTGAAAAACGGGAAAATTGGATGACATCGTTACAAGAATATGACCTCGAAATAACTCATGCACAAATTTTTAGGAGTCAAGGCCTATGTAAACTAGCGGCTGATTCAGTTGAAGAACAGGAAAGTCAAATTAACATCTCAATTGTAAATCAGAACAACAAGAAACAAATCAGTTGTACATAAGTTGTTGCTAATTCTTGGTATGATGATATTAAGTTTTATTTAACACATGGATCTGATCCCCTCTATCTTGATCCTAAAAACATAAGAGCACTAAGACTGAAATTTTCATTTTTCCAGTTAATAAATGATGTCTTATTTGAAAAGAATTTTGATGGTGTTCTTATGCGTTGTTTGGAAAAGGATGAAGCAAATAAAGTACTATCTGAACTTCATGCAGGTGAGGCTGGTGGTCAATTCGGTGGATACACCACCACTCATAAGGTGTTAAGAGCTGGGAACTATTGGCCCATGTTATTTAAAGATGCCCATGTGCTATGTCGTAAATGCATAATCTGCCAGAAGGTTGTTGGACGAGTGAAAAAGGCAGCATTCCCTTTGCAACTTGTTAATGTAGATTCACCTTTTCAGCAGTGGGGTCTTGAAATCATAGGAACAATTAACCCTTCTTCCTCACAACAGAACAAATATATCATTACAACAATGGATTATTTTACCAGATGGTCTGAAGCCACACCTTTGAAAGTGGTAAACATGAATCAGGTAGTATCCTTCCTTAATTCACATATCATTACTCGATTCAACGTTCCCGAATGTTTGGTCTTTGATAACGCATATTATTTCTCATCCCTGGATATGAATGTGTTTTCTTTAGAAAAAGGGATTAAATTGAAATATTCTACCAGCTACTTGTAAGTTTTAAACCTGCAGAGTAAAGCAATGCATACATATTCTTAAGCAATACATAAATTAATCAATGGCTCATACACAGAGATTTTATACCGGAAACCCTCAACCGGGAAAACCTTTCTTATTTTCATTATATCGAATTTCACCATTCGCCATACAATATATAAAATGTTTTTAGGTATTCTGTAGATACCAAAACCCTAATCCCTTAATCCGGGATTAATTTACAAATCCGCTAAAAATAGCAAAATCCACTAAAAATAGCAAAAAACACCCAAAAAAAAAAATTCGTGCCGCTGCCCCGAACGCTGCGCGTAACCAGGGGGGGGCATTCCTGCCCCCTCCTGGGACCCCCCTAGGAAAGCGCCCTGCACACACGGCAGAGCTCTAGGTGAAGGGATCGTCAGACGCAGTTGTCGTATCTGACACACCCACACACACACACATGCAAAGAATATAACACATACCCAACATTCTCCCACTTGTTGTTTTCTTTTCATCCAGGGGTCCAGGGGATTATATAGTCAACAATGCCCATTGTTACTCTACACCAGAAGAAATTTTTTGTTCTCATAGACTTTTTCAATGAATCTGCAACATTCTTCAAAGTGTCAACCTTTTCTAGCAACACCTTCTTTTCCTCAACCATGTCTCTCACAAAGTGATACTGAACATCAATATTCTTTGTCTTTGAATGATAAGCTGGGTTCTTTGCCAGGAATATTTCACTCTGACTGTCACAGTCTAATCTCACTGCTTTTTGTACCAACCCAATACCTGAAAAAAATATTTGTAACCATATTGCTTCCTTGCTTGAATGAGTGGCTTCCATGTATTCGGCTTCTGTAGTTGAGAGTGCCACTACAGCCTGTCTTTTTCTCATCCAACTGATTACTCCTCCAAATAGGTTAAACACATAGCCACTTGTAGATCTTCTGCGATCCAAATCTCCAGCCCAGTCTGCATCAACAAAGCCATGTATGTCCACCACTCTGTCCAATCCCAGTCTTCCTAGTAGCACAATCCATAACTGGTGGTGCCACGAAGATACCTGAAGACCCTCTTTACTGTTGTCCAATGCTCCTTCCCTAGTTTTGACATATACCTGCTCAAAACTCCCACTGCATGTGCAATGTACGGTCTAGTACAAACCATTG
>SNQJ01S0203449.1:0-16664 GCA_010110895.2 Picea sitchensis
AAGCCGATACAGAGGAAAAACTGTAAATAATAGATAGCTAAATATTAATCACTGCAGTAGAAGTTTTACTAAATTGCAATGCAACATTCATCAGATATATATAAGTGAAATAAGAAAGAATATGAAATAACAGAGAGAACAAACTCATAACACAGTGGTGATGGAATTAGGAATCTCTGGATTGCTTTGTATTAAGTCTTGAAAAGAGATAGTCTCTATTAAAATTAATAAAAAAGGTCCAACCCCTTTTTATTTCTTCAAAATGTATATTTATACAAATTTTTACATGCTGGAATCTCAATAGTTCCACGGGTTTTCAGTTACAATCAAAAGGAGTCGAAACATTTCGTTTCTTTATCTCTATTTTCATTTGGTACCCGAAACCTACCTCTTTGCATGCTCCTTGCAAATAACACACTTCTCCACCAGTTGTGATATCAACTTAGATGGCTCCACTTGATTATTTGCCTAAAAAATATAGCAGTCTTTCATCAATAGTGACAGCTTTCCTTCCACCTGTTGATCTTTGGCATTGATAGAAGATAACATTATACTTGGTTTAATTAGCCATTTGTCTATTTGCACTATGTCTGTTTGAGATATTTGTGATATTTCGGCTAATTCTCTTTCTTCCTTTTCCTTGATATTAAGCATATATTTAGTTGTATTTATCTGACCTAGTATCTCCATGCCACTTTCACCATCGGAACCCAAACAAATCTCACTTAACAAACTAAAAATTTCTTCGCAAGATTTCCTTATCTTCATAGCTTGTTGTTTACCTTCGGATATATTTTTTGCCCATTATTTCAACAAGATATTACCCCTGGTCTGCTCTGCGATGGGAAAACTAGAACTACTGCTTGTTTCCCTTCTTGTTGTGGCTATAATAGCCTCCTGGAATGCCACCCGAGCTGCTCCGACATCCCTTTGTTTAAGAGCGAGGTTTTCCAACACCTAATCAATGAGTTGGAAGCTGCTTTGAATTGTTTCTACTTTAACAAGCAGACCCTGTTGTGCCGCCGATAACCTTTTTTTTATCTCTATTGCCTGGGATTGAAATATCCTGATATCGATTACCTGGCCTTCGGTGAATTCCAGTTTGGCCCAAAGTTGGTCTATCAATTCTCCCTGCTAGCTTATCTGAGTCTGACTCGTCTGAACCTTCAATTGTGTCTGTTCGAGATCGACTTTAAGCTGCTCGATTTATTTTTGATCTTCTATTCTTTCTTGATCTAAAGTCACACTTGCATGATCTTTAGCAGCAGCCTCTGTTGTGGCTATTTTAGCCTCTAGTGTCTTGATCAAATCATTTTTTCGTTTTAGCTGATCTTTTAGGGTCCCGACTGAATATTGGTTCGCCATGGCAAAAGCACCCAATGTTCCTGCTATTTGCGTGGCGAATTCTACTTTCTTCATATTTTTCCCATCAGTTAAAACTTTAAATTTCTTAGAGACAGTACCTGCCTCTTGGTAGAGTTCTTGTCTCACAACCACTTTCCTCTTCTTATCGAAGAAGAATTCATTCGGAGGTAGCTCTTCAACTGATATAGGTGTCAAATTTTCACGCAAAATCCAACCTGCGTCTGGGATTTCCTTTGCAGACTGTAGGGGGGTAATGGAGGCGATGGGATTGCCAACCTGTTTAGAAGATTTCCCAGTAGTAATGACCGAAGTTGACTCACTTGGAGGACCAGAAGACTTGGCTTCCTATTTCGTCCCCCCAGCTTGCTCTTCTTTATCCCGTTGTCCTTCCTGGCCGGGCACTGAACCTTTAGAGCCTCCGGCTTCTGTTTGCTGCTCCTCTGCTATTGTCGGATCTTCACCCCGTAATACTGGAGGAAGGAAACTCCACCTATTCTCTTGGAATATGACAACATCGGCCCTCTCTTCGGGTGACAGGGCTTGTATTCAAGCCAAAACTTCATCATAATATTTCGCGCCTCGGAAAATATCATCATGAGGCGAATTCTCGTGCTCAAATCTTTTAAGGCCACAACTGGCCAAATGATTACTCATGACCCTATATGGATCATGTTTCTTGAATTCGATATGAACCAAATTTATATCTTCTAGGGCTGCTTCCTCGGCCTTTGCATGCCCGAAGTCTAATAATGAATAGGTGTTTAAATGAACAGGACGACCTTTGCATGCCCGAAATCTAATAATGAATATGTACCAATGTGAATGGGGGAGGGTGGCTATACCTTCTTCGATAGTCCTTTGAACTCCTTTCTTATTCCATGAAGCACAACTTGCTTGGTGATCTCGCAACATATTAGCTTAGCTGACATGAATAACGGAAAAGCATGGGGGGGAACAGAGGTTCTAAAAACCCTTATGTATGAAAATTATTTCTCCACATACCAATTGACCACTCTGCTTAAATTTTTCGTGATGCTATCCGATATCCTTGGTGGTGGATTATCGAAGATGGAAGCATGCATTGGTACCATCACCCAGTTTAATATTTTGTATACGAAGTTTGAAGCCTTGTCCTCCCAAAGATTAGAATGGTATACATGGACTGCCTCAACATCCGATGGAGCCCAACTCCAATTCATCAAGGGAAAAGGTATCATGGAACATACCGCCCATGATATGGACATAAAATGAAGCTAACTTTCCGCTTCCTCTTCGTGATCCGGAGTACTTTAACCGACCGGGTCGCTATCCGGATAAAATTTTGGGCTCCAAATAAGAAGATCCTTCCGCGCATCGAATATCATAACCTTATCGGGAGGAAAATGCGGTGTCTTTTCTCCCGCATAATCTACAAAATAATGTCAAGCATGATTTGAATTGTGGTTCCAAATAAGATATGGAATAAATTTCGTTGTTGTCTGCCCTGAACTTTGCTGAGTGTGAGACCCAATCCTTAATCAAATCGATAAAATTTTCGCCAGATTGCTCGTGATTCCTTTATGTTTAAAACCATCTAGAAACTCGCATTGTATGTGAAGTCCACGGGTGGTAATTTGTACATCACCTATAAGTTTTATGGTCTAAAGGTCCCAACAATGAACTTCTTCTCCTCGCTTGTTGATGATGGTTCGGGTAGGGATGTCTACATGATCCAGTGCTCATGTGATCATGTCATAGTAAGGAAGAAGGCGTGGCATGACCGCTACTTTGTGCATATCTGCCTAGACAACGATCTATTTGTGTCGCTATCTTTTCTTGTTGTCACCGAATCATCCAACAGCTTCACTCATCCGACGGTAAAACCTCCGAGACGTATGACTAGGGTTCACACGGAATCAATGCTCCCAGGTGAAGTATCCAAAACATTATCGAAGCCTTGTCCCAAAACCTCAACAATGGCTTTGGATGCTTTTCGCGGAGCCATGACAGGGGATTGTAACTTATCACTTTTGGTCAAGCAATACTTTGCACTTTTCCGCGGTTCCAGATCAACCATAAAGTGGGCTTATGATCGGCAGGATTACCGCTCCTTCCTAAGAACGTAATGTCTCCAATCGGGCAAGATGCTTGCAATGGAGTACATTTATTTGTTGTAAGTAGGGTACTTAATTTACATTATCCGACAAAGGTCTCGCTATGGATAAGCCACGGTGGTCGTACGAGTGAGAACAACGCCTACAACATAGTCTCAAGCATCCGCCTCGATCTCAAAGGGATGCTGTAGGTCCGGTAGTGAAAGTACTGGGTTGAGCATAAGCTTGCTTCAAATCATCGAATGCTTGTTGTTGGGACCGACCCCACACAAATTTCACTCACCACCACCCCCATTTATTTGGCTAAGGGTCTATGTAATATGGGAGAATCCTAACACAAACTTACGGTAGAAATTTGCAAGGCCCAAAAATCTCCAAAGCTCAACGAGTGTTAATGGGAATGGCCAGTCACAAATGACTTATATATTATCTAGATCCACATGTAACCCATGATCATAAAAAATGTAGCCAAAGTATTGGACCAATAGTGTAGTCCAAGTAGCTCATCAAGAGTGTATTCCAAGTTAGAATATAACTTGTTTTGTCATAGGGTTCCCAATATTTGTTGAATATTCTTCAAATGTTCCTCCCAAGTCCTGTTGTAAATTAGAATGTCATCCGCATACACCACTAAAAGTATTGTGAATGGTCGCAGGATATCGCCCATCATCCCCGCGAAAGTGGTTGGAGAATTTGTCAAACCAAAGGGGTACACCAACCGTCAAAGGAAGGCCTTTTTGAATGCGGTCTTCCATACATTTGTTTGTTCTATCGGGACCTCGTGGTAGCCGGACCCATCAATCTTAATTAAGTATTTGGCCCACCGCGGATTGGATCAAGGAGGTCATCGATTCTGGGAATAGGGTACCGGTTCCTAACTATGATATTATTCCAAAGTATCTATAATCACGCTGGTCGCCAGTTCTATATTTTATACCAAGATGATTGGCCCCGTAAGGTGATATTAGCTTAATGTGCCCTTGTGGAGCAGCTCTTGATCCGGCTGCCTGATCTTCTCTATTCTCTAACAAAGAGTTTACTTCATAGGATCCGCCCATTGGGCGCTGGTGCAACGGGTCGATCGAGCGTAAGCTTTGACCTGGCAAAGGTGAGGTACCCCCAGAGGTGGGATGAGAATAGTGGTCCGAAAGACTTTCCACGACCTTATCTACTGCTAGGAGGTCGGCTACAGAGACCCTCGATGTGGCTGTGACATTTTCTTATTCTCAGAAACTAATGGCGAAGACAAACTTCCCGCCCTGAGATGACTTTCCGTGATTAAGCTTAGCATAGATCAAGGAAATAAAATTGTAGTGGGATTTTCACCCCTGTGTATCCTGCAGACAATTTCCCTGCTCAGTAGTAATAACACCATGCCTAGACTCATACAACATGATGTTTCATAAATAAGGTTGGCTCCAAAAGAACATCACAAACTTCGAGAGGAGAAAAATCACACAATACCTCATCTTTGAAGGGCTTGATGTCGCATCACCAACACTCGGGCCGACCACGGAGATCACTTCTCAAGGAGCCATCCAATGGTGCAGGGGTGTGGGTGCAAAGGTTGCTGGTAGGGCCAACCGCTTGATGATCTCTCTCGCTAAGATGAGGTTCTTTGGCTACCACTATCAATGATGAAGTGAAGCTGCGCCTTTTACCCACATCCTGGAATGGAAGAGGTACCTCCTCTTCCTCGGGCTTTGTCCGGTTCACTGTGTCGGAGCTTGTGGTAGCAATCTGGCACTGGTCTCGCGGTCAATGATCCATCTTCCTTTTGGTCTCTATTCCCAGAGTCTATGATCGAGATCCTGATCTCGGCGTTTTCTAATGCCTACCACCAACGACTTCTTTCGAGTGATACCAATGTTGTTATGCCAAGGGATCTTATGGAAGTCGCACTAATTCCCAGTATCTTTATTCGTCTCTTTCCGTGTCCTTTCCTTTGCTTGGCTTGGAATGGTTGTCCTAATAATCGTCCATATTTTCTTTGTCCTTTGTTCTAAGGGGTTGGGGCCGCCTTTTCCCTCGGATTTTGTTGTGAGGGGTCTTGTGCCCAAATTGTCGCTAGCTTTTGTTCTAGCTTCAGCTCGGGATTTACTTCTGGAATATCTGTGATGTCATGCTTCTAAGGATGATGCTGTCCATAAATTCCATTTCGTCCTGAATGTATCTATGCAGCACCGTGATACTTTAGCACCAAATGCCGCTCAAAATATTTGATAATCAACTTGCACGCAAGGTATGGAAGATATTTTGTGAAATCGCACTTCTGGTCTCATGGCTGTTGTGGTCCATGGTATACAAAAGCCATAACTCCTATTGTGGTATTGTTCCCCAATATCATCCTTGAAGGGATTTGAGGTGGTCAGGATCAAAATAATGAGGTGGTTTCCTCTATTTCCTTTGCTCACTGCACGTTTCCCACCAATCTTTGACATGGGGAACGACTTTGAGGGAGTGCAAAAGCAATCTTTTCTCTATTCAAAAGTTATGGAAAAACCCTTCTAGTAGATTCAACCACTTTGTCTACAACATTCAAAGGTTTATCCGACTCTTTCAAATATAGGAATATCAAGTTTATTTGTACTTTGAAGGGGGCAACAACTCCGCTTGAAGAAGATCTCGTCAGCTCACAGCCACCAAGGATTTGTGCGAACTATCCATCATCTCATTCCCTCTGCTATGAGGGATTTCTCAATCAACAGCTTGAAAGGACTTCGCCATCTTTCTTTTTTCTCCCATGGGATATCGCTTTGGGGCATGCAAGACCTTCTCGGCCCTAAGAGAAACAAGCTCGAGACCTGTCTTGACTTCGACCTCATGGGGACATGCATTGAAAGATGGGATAAATTAGTAGACTGCCTCGATACCACTGAACCGGATTTTAAGGAGCGTAATGAAATGAATACATTTATTAATAGGTAATTTAACACAAAAATAACAGAGATACAAGAAAAATGGTTTTCTATTCAACAACGAAAATAAGTTTAAATCAAATGCAAAATGAAACAAGCTTGTTAGAATGGTGGTGGTTTATCTCTGATAATATATGTGATGGATGTGCTCATTTGTAGGAAGATGATGATGTTTACATTGAGGTTCTAGAGGAATTTTTACAATAATTAATAATTCCAAAACCCCTAGACATCCAAAACCTAACCCTAGGAGATGAAAACGCCGTGTCAAGGTGTAACTCAAGCTTGGGTAAGTTAGCATATCAACTTCCTGTGGTCGTAACTTGCATACAATCTCTCGCTTTTAGGTGTGTGATAGCCTCTGGAAAGGTATAATGAGGAGATTTCATTTTGGGGATCAATTATGCCTTCAACTATCACTAAGGAGCCCGACCTCAAAACCTTCGTTTAGCCCCTCAAAATGGCCTCAAAAGTTAAAATTACAGCAGCAAATTGCCAAAATTGTCAAAACTATTTTGAGCCAGCTTGGAAAAGGTGGGTGGCCATCGATATCCATTTGAATCAACCACCCTCTTTAATGTTTTTGGACTAGACTGACTATTTCTTTAATAGGGTTAAACTTATTTTGGAATACACATGAATTTTGCACCCACTAGATAAAATGAAGTAGGAAAAGGGGAATTGACCTATAATGGTTGTCCTTACCTTTCTTAAACCAACTCTGCATCCAACTTCTTAAGCCATCTTCTAGAATTGTGGAACCACTTTTCAGTGAAGCACACACCTCTCCGTAGACATTCTGCACAAACAAACATGAGACAAAAAGGCGTTTCATTGTCTCCTCATTGCTTCTGCATAGAACACACCAACTTGGACCGATACAACCACGCTTCAACCCATTGTCCTGAGTTAAAATTTTATTTTCTAGTACCATATCAGTCAAATGTTTAAGATGGTCGCTGGATCCTCTCGTTGGAGTCCCACATTCAGGTAACTTGATTATTCAACTGCTTATTTGGCATCGATCTCGATGAAGACATCCGGTTTGTTGGGGCTCTGGATTTCACCTCTTCATTCATCCATTTTTTGCCTGATCCTTCATCACCTTGCTACACCCTCCATGCCCTCAGCCTCCATTTCTTCACCCCCACCATTTTCGTCCTTACATGCATAAACAAACTTGAGATAAAACCATTAGGTTAGTAATAAATGGTTAGTAGCATTTTTTAACACTAACTAGCATAATAATGTTAATTTAATTGAGTTAGTGTAGTTAGATTAATAAACCATGTTAGGCTTGTTAATAAATTAGTAGTAATTAGTAATTAGCTTAGTTTGATTAAGTTAGCAATTAGGTTAGTATATTAGAATTAAATATTAATTAAAAAATTAAACAAAACACATAATATGAATTAAAAAACAATTAAAAATAAAATATTAAAAACATATAACAAACAAAAACCATATAAAAAATAATAAAACATATAAATTAAAAAACAATTAAAAAATAACACAAATAAAGCAAAACTTAAAAATTTAAACAAAAATAAAATAGAAAAGCTAAATATTATAAAACGGAAAAACATAAACTAAATAAAAACATGTAAAACATAAAACATAAAACATTAATAAAACAAATGTTAAATAAAAATAAAACAAACTTTAATAAAATTAAAACAAAATATAATAATAATAATAATAATAAAGAAATAATAAATAAAAACAAAAAGCAAAGTGCACTATGCACACATCCCCAAAATAAAATAAATCAACGTTTGTAATTTACTCGACCCCCCCCTCCCAATCATCCTAACTTTAACAAGGGGGGATCTGAGTAAGTGGTTTACTAAAGGACACATGTCACCATATAGTGAACTCAGACCCCCCTTGTTGGCACAGGGGTAGACCCAGGGTTCAGCTTCAAGAGCACACCAACAATCCCTAACTACTGGCCTTTTAGGCAACACCTACGAAGCAGATGTAGTCTCACCCGAAGCATTTATGAGGGGGTTGCAGGACAGAGGTGTCTACAACCAAGGGAAATATCAAGTGGATCTAATACAAAACAATACAATATGCATAAATCACTTATCAACTCAGATCTACCTTGTGCAACTATCTATCAGATCTAACAGACTAATGCAATAACAATAAATCCAATGGCAAGGACAAAGTATCAATCACACATGACACAAGATATACGTGGTTCACCCTCTCTCTAAGGCTACGTCCACATAACTGTGCTATAATATACTAAGATAAAGCATATAGTTCTTGTTTGCGCTCTTAGCTAGAAAATCTTCTTTCTTCCTTTCTCTTTCTCTCCCCTTCCTACGCACCCAGCTGCAGGACTTGACCTTCGTACATAGATGAATATCTTACAATACCAGAAGGCTCTCACACTTAACACTTCTTTCTCACATACCAACAATCACTTGCAATACAACTAGGTTGAACACTAGAAACACTAATAACACCAATCCGACCTAGGTCCTCTTAACCTTTATTTATACATTATAATAGCTCACCGACATCCTTAGGCCGAAACCTAAGTGTCAAAACCCTAGACACCAAAACCCTAGGTGTCTAAAACCCTAGGTCAACTTGACCCGCGTTTTTAGGGCTTCGCCAGCCTGTCTTTCCTTCCTTCTCGCGCGGTGCTCCAAAGCATCCAACAATGGATTTTTCCTCTTGCTGAGTTGTTCACGATCCTTCTTCCTCGCTGATTTTTCATCCTTGATCTCCTCGTCCAATGGCTTTCTTCCTTTTACTTCGCTCTGTCTTTTCTTCTCTTTTGCTCACTTTGACCTAATAACAGTCACCATGTCTTCCGCGAAGTTCGCATTTTGCCTTTTCTTCCTTGATCTTTGCTTGATTCCTTAACCAAGGGCCAATAGGCCCCCAACACTCACTTGTGACTCGTCTTGAGGCACTCATATTTGATTCCTCTGGTTTTCTTCAACTTTAGACTGCACAGTGCAGCCTCTACTTTCTGCTTGATGCCTCCTCTTTTTCCCTTGTGCAAACTGTCTTTTATGTGTCTGGTACCTAGTTTCAACTGCACTTGGTACCTAGACCCTTTTCTTCATGCTTTTACTGAGAGATGCGAGGTAGTTGGTTGTCATAGTGCAACTTCAACTGACTCCCATTCACCAAACCTTCCTTCCATTTTCCATTCAATGTTTTCAATTGTGCAACTCCTCCTTCTGTAACATAAACGATCTCGTATGGTCCTAGCCAATGTGTTTTGAACTTCCCAGGGTGCTTTATGAACTTGTTGTCATATAATAGTACTAGATCACCTTGTTTGAGTGCCTTCTTCTTGATGTGCCTGTCATGATAGGCATTCTCTCTTTCCTTCTGAACCTACTGATGGAATCCTGCAATGAATCTGTCTTCCTCTAGTTCAACCAGTTGTGCAAGCCTCTCTTGAACAATGCCTGAGTCATCCATATCTATAAAGGCAACAATTCTTAGTCTTGGTACCAAATATTCCATTGGAACAACAACTTCAAGACCATAAACCAAATTGAAAGGGGTCTGCATTGTTAATTTCTTGCAAGTGGTTCCATAGGCCCATAATACTGCTGGTACTCTTAAATCCCAATCATCCCTGTTCACACTGCAAATCTTGGTTAGTGCCATTTCAAAAATCTTGTTGAATGCTTCAACTGTCCCATTTTCTTGTGGATGGTGCAGCCTGCTTTGCTGATGGTGGACTGCAAATTCTTCAGTCAGGGCTTCAACTGTCTTATTGATGAAATGTGTTCCTTGATCACTCATAAGGATATTTGGGCATCCAAACCTAGTTATGATGTCATCAAATATGAAGCGCGCAACTGTAGTTGCACTATAGTCCTTAACTTCTCTTGCTTCGGCCCATCTAGTCAAGTAATTTGTCACAGTAATTATGTACCTTTCTCCTGTACAATTTCCTGGTGGGTTTATAGGTCCGACAAAGTCAATGGCCTATTTCTCAAATGCTTGTAGGGTCAGTTGTTGTGCCAATGGAATTTCATCTCTTTTGGATGGTTTCCCAACTCTTTGGCATACATCGCAGGCTATGGAATAGTCTTTAGCATCTCTGTGTAAGGTAGGCCACCAAAGGCCAGCTCGCAGAACCTTCTGCGCAGTTGATTTTCTTGCATAATGTCCTCCTGCGATGCCTTCGTGAGCTTCTGCAAGAATCAATGGTCATTCTGCCTCCATAACACACCTTCTCAATATCTCATCAGGTCCCATATTGTATAGATGTTTGGCTATAAGTGAGAAGTCTACAACGTGCACTACTAGCTATTTCTTCTGAGGAATTCTGTACTCACTAGGTGCCATTCCTATTGATAGGAACTGGACTATCTTTGTGAAGTGGTCATAGATATTTCTAATGGCCAATAGATGTGCATCCGGTAGTGCATCCTCCAAACTGGTCGGCTCTTCACCATGTTCCAACCTTGACAAGTGATCATGACCTTTGTTCATTCTCACTGTCTTTACTATGATCTTAAAATCATATTTTTGAAATAGAAGAAGCCATATGCATATCCTCCCCCCCAACACTGGCTTGTTGACTAGGTACTTCAGCGCAAAGTGATGAGTAAACATTTTAAAGTGTCCTCCCAACAAATAGTGGCGAAATTTATACAGTGGATACACCATGGCTAGTCCTTCTCTTTCAGTAGTGGTATAATTAATCTCAGCTGTGGATAGCTTCCTGCTAGCAAAGGCTAACGGGTGGTCGATGTCTCCTGTTCCTGGTTGTTCTAACACGACTCCCAATGCAATGGACGATGCATTGACATGCACATGAAACTATTTTATGCAATTTGATGGCATTCTTCTGTCCAACTAAACTGACAATCCTTCTTCAAAAGCTTCTCCATGGGTGTTGTAATCTAGGCATATCCTTTGATGAACTTTCTGTAATAGCCAGTATGTCCCAGCACAGTGTGCAGTTGTTTGACTGAAGTAGGAGATGGAAAATCAACTATAATGGAAATTTTAGATGGATCAACCAACAATCCTTACTTACATACAATATGTCCCAACATAAATCCAAATGGTGAGAAGAATATGCACTTCTTCAGATTCAAATCAATTTGACACTGCCTTCATTAATCCAACATTAGCCTTAGACATTCAATATGATT
Source organism: Picea sitchensis (assembly GCA_010110895.2). Lineage (NCBI taxonomy): Eukaryota > Viridiplantae > Streptophyta > Pinopsida > Pinales > Pinaceae > Picea > Picea sitchensis. The sequence continues at coordinate 11,524 of SNQJ01S0203449.1, forward strand.
TTTTAACAAACCAAAAACAATCCAATCGTCAAAATATGCTTCTAGAAATTTATGCAGAAATTCCTTGAATGCTTCGACCACCACCCTGGAAAAGATGGCTGGGGCATTCTTCAATCCAAATGGCATGACTGTATACTGATAGGATCCCCACTCTATTGCGAACGTGGTCTTAGGGTGCTCCTCCTTGGAAATATGGATTTGATGGTATCCTGAAAATCCATCTGTAAAAAAATATACCTTCTAACCTCCCACGTTATCTAACACTTTGTCAATGAATGGTGTAGGGGAAGGGTCATGAAAGCAAGCATCGTTCAACTTTCTGAGATCTATGCAAATCGTGATATCTCCTGTCTTCTTGTCTTGCACCACTATAGGGTTGATCCACTCTGACTCTTCGATAGGTTCTATAATCCCTGCTTCCAACATTCTCTCAAGCTCGATCTTCACTTTCTCTTTATATTTAGGGTTCAACCTGTAGGGTCTTTGTTTAACTGGTTTTGCATCTAGTTTCAAAGGTATCCTCATCTCTCCCATAGGTCCTTTGATACCCTTCATATCAGTGAACTTGGTTGAAAACAAGTCATGATACTCATGCAATAACTCTGTAATCTTATCAATGGTAGAGGCATCCCAATAATCTCTGACATTGGCGAGCTTCGGTGTCTCCTCTGTTCCAATGTTGACTTTTTTTATTTTGATTGGTTGTCCGATAAATGGTAGCTTAACTCCTGGTCCTTCCACATATCTCTGGCCTTCTGTTTATGTGATGTTCACCTTCCTTGGATCATCGTCTTCATCCGCATTGATGTTGTAATAACCTTATAGTTTTTGGAGAGGCGTAGTCTATTCATCCTCTTCTTGTTCCAAGGGAAGGCTAGATGCCTCCTCAAATAATTCCTGTCTCACAATCTATAATTCTTGATCTACTGAAGGATATTGAATTTCAAATAAGAAGGTGGTTAAATAATTCTGAGTCATACCTTCCCAATCTATAGTGATGAGGCACAACTCTTCTTGGAGGTACCAGTTAATAAGGGTCGTATCCAGTGTGTTAATGAATTTGTGTACCCATTTCTCTCGAGGAATGTCGCTTTAGGCCTCTTCGCAGCTTCGCACATGGTCCTTTGGGTAGCTTCGACCTGTGTACCTTACTTCGCAGCTTTCGACATGTGTTGAGAATCGTGCTGTCATTAAAGTACGACATTGTATCCAGTCTATGATATTTCTTTTGTGTGTCCCCTACCATCTTTTGGTGTGGTTTTCAGGGCCTCAGCCATTGCCAACAACCTCTGTTGTGTTGGTACACTCTCTTAAAATTCCGACAAGAAGGTTCCTAAAGGATTTAGACCATGAAAGGTGGGTAAGTTACTTACTTTTGGGTCGATCCAACGAACTTCTCTGGTTAATCTAGCACATATTCTGGTAGATACTTCATATGTATGGTTCTGTCAGTTCTCCAGTGACTCTTCTGAATATGAGGAACATGCGTTGTCACTTCGCCAGCTTAGATTCCCATCGGCTGTAGGATTGATATAATCCTACTTTCTGGCTGCTAGCTTGTAGATGTTTTCTAGTTCATATGCGTGGTATTCTTCTCTGATGGGTTATGTGTACAATTGACCTTCATCTGGATCTAAAGGTGCAATTACCCTAAGGCCTTCTCTTTCAAAATTCATACGTCTTTTCTTTAATTCAACCACAGTGGAATTATTGAAGGCCCAATCAATTCCTAACAACGCATGTTAAGGACAACTGTCATCAACTATTTCAAATACCTCAAAATCTTACTTACTTACTTACTTCGATGGTCTGTGCAGTTTCTGAGGTTTCTGGCTCTCTTCGACGAAGCTCTTCAAGTTCTCCTTCCTTTTCCCTAGTGGGTTCTGAATGTTCTTCGTCTGTCAGTTCTGCCTCTTCTCCACTGTAGAAACCCTCTTCCTTGTAGTTCTATTTAAATAGGTTTGCAAGATGAACTTCTCTGAACACCCTCCCACTGCGCGTATGGCCCACTTTTGTGTCATTGTCGCTGTCCAAATTTCTGAACATTAGCTTCTCCGAATCCAATCAATCTACTATATATTCAAGATGTTCTTCTCATGTAATAGCATCTTGATTCTCAACTTCAGAAAATGAAAACATTTCCCTCTGGGTCCCTTGAAGAAGTATCTTTCAGCTTGGATATATGATTCTACTCTATCAACAACAAAATCTATGATGTACCCTCCAATGGTGCTATCAAACCAGTTATCTACTGCTCGTGACACGACATTATCAACACTCTTGACCTTCTTGATCAACGCCGACGTCCAAACCATAGGAGGTCTAGATCTGATCTCAAACAGGGTATCGACTAATCTAGCTAGCCACTCATATAACTCTTGATGGATTCCCCCAAAGAAAATTTTGTGTATATCAGTAAAGATATATTTCTCCAACCAATCCTCTAAACTAAGATTAGGGTTCTTGTTATGGTCTTCAGTGAAGTCATTTTCTTGATCCACTATCCACTTTTGAGTCTTTGTCTTCGATGGAAACCACCTTGACATTCCCTTAAGACGATTTCGGTCTTGGCAATGAAACCATTTGTTGGCACAGGGGAAGACCCAGGGTTCAGCTCCAAGAGCGCACCAACAAGCCCTAACTACTGGCCCTTTTGGAAACACCTGTGAGGTAGATGCAGTCTCACCCGAAGCAGTTATGAGGGGGTTGCAGGACAGAGGTGTCTACAACCAAGGGAAATATCCAGTGGATCTAATACAGAACAATACAATATGCATAAATCACTTATCATCTCAGATCTACCTTGTGCAACTATCTATCATATCTAACACAATAATGAAATAACAGTAAATCTAATGGAAAGGACAAAGTATCAATCACACACGACAAAATATATATGTGGTTCACCCTCTCTCTAGGGATACGTCCACATAACTGTGCTATAATATATTAAGATAAAGCATACAGTTCTTGTCTGCACTCTTAGCTGGAAGATCTTTTTTCTTCCTTTTTGATTCTCTCCCCTTCCTACGCACCTAGCTGCAGGACTTGACCTTCACACACAACTGACGATCTTATAATACCAGAAGGCTCTTTCACTTAGCAGTTCTTTCTCACATACCAATAATCACATACAATACAACTAGGTCGAACATTAGAAACACTAATAACACCAACTTGACCCAGGTCCTTTTGACCTTTATTTATACATTACAATATCTCATCGACATCCTTAGGATGAAACCTAAGTGTCAAAACCCTAGACACTAAAACCCTAGGTCAACTTGACCCGCGTTTTCAGGGCTTCACGAGCCTGTCTTTCCTTCCTTTTCGTGCAGTGCTCCAAAGCATCCAACTGTGGATTTTTTTGCTTGATGAGTTGTCCACTATCCTTATTGCTTTCTTATTTTTCATCCTTTATCTCCTCATCCAACAACTTGCTTCCTTTTACTTCGCTTTGCCTTTTCTGCTCTTTTACTCACTTTGACATAATAACAATCACTGTGTCTTCTGCGAAGTTCGCATTTTGCCTTTTCTTCCTTGATCTTCACTTGCTTACTTAACCAAGGAAAAAACCCCCCTTAATACCACTTTCCACCCTAGGGGGGTCCGAAAACGACTTTTCCCCCTCCAAAACCGTTTTCCCCAAAATTAAAACCGCTCTTTGCCAGTTTTACTAGTCCACTTCCGAGAGCAATTACGACCAAACTAGAAGGAATTTTGAAAAACCGAGAGACATTTTTCTCCATAACGTGCTGAAGAACCAAAACCTCTTACTTTTTTCACGGGTGTCATTAGTTGGGAGAATCAAATCCATCTATGAGCATCATTTTTCAAGTTTCCAGTTTTCCCGATTTTGTCATGTTTTTGCTGGAGCAGTTTCAATGCGATGGAGATGAATTTGGAAAAACCGAAAGAGGTTTTTGTTCAGGAAAGAATCATATACAATAATATCTTTCATTTTTCACACAAATATCATGTTTTTTTATATACGAATGTATGATTTGACACCTCTTTCAGCAGTTTGACCCGTCTTTCATGACATACATTCAAGATTTTCAGGGATTTGTTTCTATTTTTTGCCGAGGTTGTTGAATTCGACCTCCTGAGCCTGGGGAGAGTCTGTTATGTATATTGTGATAAGTCAAGTGTACAATGGGGTATGATTTGGGACCATGATTTAATATTGTATCAGAGCTCACATAGCCTCCTTTTTTCAAAATTTTAGTAATACAATTGAGACATTGACAGGATTCCCGTGTCATTTATGTTGGTGAAGTGCATTCTACCTTTGTTTATGTTTCTCCCTTATCTGTGATAATTTTATGTGTTTCCAATATGAATTATTCAATTGAAAACTTAAGGACAAAATTTTCTTTGAAGTGCACTATGTTCCTAGCTTTGGATAATTTTTGTATTTTCTGCTAGAGTATTAGATCCAGAATTCTTAGTTCCTCTGGTACAATATTCTCTCCTCACCTTTTCTTTCACATCATTCAGTAATCTCAAGAATCCAACTTAGGTTCCTATCCTACCCTATTGTGTTGTTTGTATAACCAACCCTTTATTGAAATTGGCCTCTTTGACTCCATTGCCCAATGGTTTTTTCCCTTGTTGTTCCAACCAAACCATTTAAAAAACCAACCTCTGTACAGTAATAACTAGCCTAAAATTCCCATAAAACAAAGATATATCATACAGAGAGAGCCCTCTCTGAGTCTTGGAGGGCTAGATACAGGACTCCAAAGTGGTTTGATTTTACCTCTGTGACTGCCTCCTCAGCCTTGGGAAAATTACCGAGTGCTAATAGAGTGGCGACCATACTGGGGACCTTACCTCAGAAAAGAAGATCAAGTTCCAGATCTGATTACTGATGGTGGATAGTGATCAGACACGAGAAGGTTGAATCATCCACTTGGCGACTCCAATCAGCTCCATTTCAGTTCCAATTCAAATACTCCATTGGAGGAAGAACCTGAAACAATGACAAGACAATATGAAAAGATCAGGTATGCAAGTTGGAATTTCATCCAAAACATAATAGGTTTTATTTTAAATTATTTCCTCTCTTTTTGTGAATTTGGCCAAGACCATATTGTTGAAACTCATGTTGATCAAATTCAACCTGAGGAACCTCAAGA